>CANXYC012179957.1:0-10161 GCA_948193065.1 Aleurites moluccanus | reverse complement strand
GGATGGCACCACCAGAGCTGAAAGAGTTGAAAAAGCAATTGCAGGAATTGTGTGATAAAAGTTTTATCCGGCCCAGTAGTTCACCCTGAGGAGCACCAGTGCTGTTTGTAAAGAAAAAGGATGGGTCATTGAGAATGTGTATAGAATACATGCAATTGAATAAGGTGACAATGAAAAATAAGTATCCTTTGCCTAGGATTGATGACCAGTTTGACAAGTTACAGAGAGCTTGTTTCTTCTCAAAGATAGATTTAAGATCAGGGTACCATCATTTGTGGATCAAAGGTGAACACATTGCAAAGACTGCTTTCAAAACACGGTATGGGCACTATGAATTTTTAGTGCTACCATTTGGGTTGACAAATGCTCCAGCAGCCTTTATGGATATGATGAATCGGGTGTTCAGACCATTTTTGGATAAATTCATCATTGTCTTCATTGATGACATTTTGGTGTATTCTAAGAGCATAAAGGAACATGAAGAACATCTAAGAATCACATTGCAGTTATTGCGAGATAATCAATTGTATGTAAAATTCTCTAAATGTGAGTTTTGGTTGACAAAGGTTGTATTTTTGTGTCATATTGTGAGCAGAGATAGGATAAAGGTAGATCCACAGAAAATTGATGCAGTTGCTAACTGGCCACGGCCCACTACAGTCACAAAGATCCGGAGCTTTCTTGGTATGGCAGGGTATTGTCGCAAATTTGTTAAAGACTTTTCCAGAATTGCTGCACCAATGGCCAAATTGACCCGGAAACAGGTGAAGTTCTAGTGGAATGATGAATGTGAAAAAAGTTTCCAGACTCTTAAAGCCTGTTTGACCATTGCACCAGTGTGGACTCTTCTTTCCGAGGTAGGCAGTTTTTCTATATACTGCGATGCTTTGAGGATTTGTTTGTGTAATGTCTTGATGCAGGATAGAAAAGTGATTACTTATGCTTCCCGCCAGTTGAAGAAACATGAAGTGAACTACCCCACCCATGATTTAGAAATGGCAGTAGTGATCTTTGCCTTGAAGATATGGAGACATTATTTATATGGGGTGAGATGTGAGATTTACACTGATCATAAGAGCTTACAGTACATGTTACAGTAGAAAGAGTTGAACTTGAGGCAAAGGAGATGGGTTGAGTTGTTAAAGGATTATGACTGCTAGTTTCTGTATCATCCTAAAAAGGCAAATGTAGTGGCAGATGCACTGAGTAGAAAGTCAATGGGAAGCTTATCACACATGATTACTACAAAAAGACCTTTAATATAAGAATTGAGGGAATTGATGGCTGAGGGAATTGATGGCTAAGGTTTTGACTTTGGACATGGAATCACAAGGGCAGGAAACAGTTTTGATAGCCCAGTTTTAGGTGAAATCTTTGAAAATAGATGAGATAAAGAGTTCCCAGAATGAAGATCCATAGTATGTTAGGATCAGAGACTTAGTTCAAAATGGTAAGGCTCCTAATTTTTCTATTGAGGGAGATGTATTAAAATGTAATGGCCGATTGTGTGTTCTAGATATTAAAGGTTTCAAAGAGCATATCATAAAAGAAATTCACTATTCTCCTTACACAGTGCATCCAGGAGTAACAAAGATGTACCATGACTTGAAAGAAGTTTATTGGTGGCCAAACATGAAGGGTGATATAGCAAAATTTGTTTCTAAGTGTTTAGCCTATCAGCAGGTGAAATTTGAACATCAGAAACCTTCAAGTTTGCTTTAAGAGATCCAGTTACCAGAATGCAAATGGGAACAGGTAAAAATGGATTTTGTGGTGGGTTTGCCTAGATCACAGAAAGAGTATGACTTAGTATGGGTGATTATGGATAGGTTGACCAAATTAGCTCACTTCTTAAAGGTAAAGACAACCTACACAGCTGCACAGTATGCACAACTTTATGTGGATAAAATTGTAAGGTTGCATGGGGTTCCAACAGTGATCATATCTTATAGAGGTACTCAGTTCACCTCCAGGTTTTGGCAAAAATTATAAGAGGCATTGGGTACAACATTGCATTTCAGCACAGCATTCCATCGTCAGATAGATGGACAGTCAGAGAGGACTATTTAGACATTGAAGGATATGTTGAGATTGTGTGTGTTGGATTGAAAAGGAAGTTGGGATCGCTTCCTACCACTAATAGAGTTTGCCTACAACAATAGTTACCATTCTACCATTGGAATGGCACCATATGAGGTTCTCTATGGCAAGAAATGTAGATCACCTATATGCTGGGTAGAACCGGGTGAGAAGCAGTTAGAAGGGCCAGATCTGATTAGAGAAACAATGGAGAAAGTCCCTATTATACAAGAAAGAATAAAGACTGCTTTCAGCAGGCAGAAGAGCTACGCAAATCCAAAGAAAAAAGATGTGCAATTTATAGTGGGTGACCATATGTTTTTTAAAATCTCTCCTATTAAAGGAGTGATGAGATTTGGGAAGAAAGGCAAGTTGTCAACAAGATATATTGGACCCTTTGAGATATTGGATCGGGTTTGAGATATTTCATACAAACTAGCTCTTCCACCGAATATGGGGCATGTACACCTAGTGTTTCACATTTCAATGCTACGGAAATATGTCCCGGATTTGTCTCATGTACTGCAACCCCAGGAAATTGAAATTGATGAAGCATTTTCATATGAGGAAGTCCAAATACAGATTGTGGATCATCAGATTAAACAGCTTCGAAATAAAAGCATTCCTATGGTTAAAGTACTGTGGCGTAGCAGAAGTATAGAGGAATGTACCTATGAGAGTGAGGCTAAAATGAGGCACAGATACCCCCACCTATTTAATGAGTCAGGTTTTTATTCCACCCTATAGCTTTAAAGTAAATTCGGGGATGAATTTATTTGTAGGGGGTAGAATGTAACACCTCATCTTAAACCTAACTTGAACCATAAAAGGTGAACTTAGGGGAAATTTTTTTCTTTAATTTGAACTTCTGAATGTTATGTGTTTATGCTTGAATTTTATTGATATGCATGTTATATGATGTGTTTGAGTGAATAGAAGGGGTTGAAAAGCTGTTAAGACAAAATCGGGCAAAAATGAATTTTTGGTGAACTAGGGGCAAAATGGTCATTTCATAAACCCAGTAGAAAATAATTCCGAGCAAAGCTGCTCGATTTGGGATTTCAATTGAACTAGGGGTAGTTTAATCTTTTCCTATGCATTATGGACTTATATAGTGTATGCTAGCCTATGGTATCATTCTAGGCTTATCTAAATCAAACCATTGGATGAAAAGATGAGGAAATGGATGGTTGGATAGCTAGGTTTCACCATTTATACCATAAACTTAAAACATGGGATTGCACTATTGATATTTAAAGTTGATTTTTCCCACCTCCTCATCATTCTTCATCTTCCTTATCAATTCACCAACCAACTTTCTCTGTCCACCATTTGAATGTTTCGGCCACCTTGAATCAAAGCTAAAACTTGTTGTTTTCTTTCATTTTTTTAATGGAAACATGTTAATTGCATCATCCTAAACACAATTATATCCATAGATTTAAAGGAAAAATAAGAAAAAGTGACAAATCAAAGATTTGAAGTTTTTTAAGAACTATTTGGAAAGTAAGTGATTTTGTAATTCTTTTGGTTCAATTATATTCTTAAGATGTTATTTCATGTTAATTAGTAACAAAAATGTGTTTTGGATGGAAGAAAAATCAGAAGTTGGAAACCAAACCCTAATAGGAAGAAATATGAATCAAAGTGTTGTTTTGATGGATCTTTTTGTTCAAATGGTGTGTATTTGATGTGTTTAACATGAATTAGTGGTTAAATGATAGAAAGGAATTGATTTGGATGAAGAACCACCTTTGCCGAAACTTGAGGTGCTTGTGTAATGGTTTGGTGTTTGATGTTTAATAAGTTTTAATGATTGAATGATATGTATTTGACATGTATATATGTTGTATAATTGAATGGTGTTGAAAAATGGAAGAATGGAATGAATTCCATTTTGGCCGAACCATTTGACTTTGTTAGTTTAATGTGTTAGGCTAATGTGATTAGGAAGGTAGTGTTTGAATATGATTAAGGGATGAAAATGATGGAAATGTATAAGTTTAGTTATGTAAAAAAATGATTGATATAAGTACATGGAAAGCATATGTGTGTTATGGTGTATGTTTGATATAAAATGACGAACTAAGTGTATATGAGTTCTTAATATAGTATAAAAGTGATGAATATGTGAAATGTGAGTTAAATATAGTGATAGAATGTGTTTAGTACATAAAGGAATGGAAAATGTATAAAATGTAAAAAGTGAGGTCTATAGGGTATAATGTGTATGCCTTATGTGATTTGATGTGTATTATGTGTTTTGTAATGTTTCTAAGTCTCACCGGAGTGTTATATGTGAAAATAGGTGAACCGTCAAATACTCCAGCTCGGAGTGTTGAACGACAGGCCGACTAGGGCTCGGGAGCAGTATTGAGGGACATAGTGGTTTACTTGTGTTAAAGGTGGGTCCTTATGTATAATCATACATGATTTGCATCATATGTCATATAAAAAGTCAGTTGAACTTATAAAATAGAGTTTGATATCCAAAAGAACCTACAGTGCATATTGGCCCGTCAATAAGCCCATCGAAACGACCTAAAACGACCTAAAGTTTGTCTGGCTATAAAATGAAATCCAAAAAGCCAATTGGGCCACCACTTGGCCTAATCTTTTAGTCTTGACCTAAGATTTAAAATAGTACTTTGTGGTCTGCCTAAATCCTTTGGTAACATAGTTAACTAGGAAATACTCAAAAATCCCAAAACTGACTCGTAACGGCGAGTGTCAGTTGTGGCAGTGCAACTGGGCCTCGCCGGGCATTTTTTTGACATTACCCAAATTTGTTCTATTTTTCATTATATATATATATGATTATTCTACAGCTATATGAGTTATATTTATGCTATTTATATTGTTATATGATGACACACCCATATGGTATTATAACAGGGCTACCTCGATGGTGTAGCGGGTAATTCTGTCGACCGTGTGCACACTAGTTTTTACATGACCCTTGCTAAAGGGGGAGGATGTTCTCTAGCCGTAAGGGTCGATCACTCATACACACAGTGAATTAAGCACAAATAGTGCTGGAGTTACAGAATTAAGCATGATTGTTCTATATCAGTACAATCGTACTTTTCATTGGACCCAATCCTATTATATCGTATGTGTGTTGACTTGTACACTGGATAATGATATGGATATGTATCTGGATACTTATATGGATATGTATCTGGATACTTAAATGTAACATCTCAACTTAAACCTAACCTGAACCATTAATTGACCAACTAAGGGAAATTTTTCTTGAATTGATTGTTATGTGATATCGCATGCTTATGCATGAAATTGAACATATGTGCATGTTTTATGATGTATTATGAGTTAAAGAGGTTTAAAGGCTCTTAGGACGAAATCGAAAAAATTTGAGTTTTTTGTGAACTGGGGGCAAAATGGTCATTTCACACCCCTTCGAGTTTTTATGGAATTAATATCATATTTGAAGGTAGAAAAGAATATTAAGACATAAAAATGATGATATTACGTTTAAATGAATAATTGTTGGAGAATTAAACCCAGTAGAAAATAATCTCGGGCAAAGCTGCTCGATTTGGGATTTTCAATTGAACTATGGGTAGTTTAGTATTTTCCTTTGAAATATGGAGTTATATGGTGTATGCAAACCTATGTTATCATTTTAGGCTTATCAAAATCAAACCATTGGATGAAAAGATGAAGGAATGGATGGTTGGATAGCTAGGTTTCACCATATGTACCACAAACTCAAAACATAGGATTGCACCATTGATATTTAAAGTTGATTTTTCCCACCTCTTCATCATTCTTCTTCTTCCTTATCAAAATCACCAACCAAACTTTCTCTCTCCTCCATTCTTGTTTTTGGCCACCATTGATCTTCACCTTAGGTTGTTGTTTTCTTTCATTTTTTGATGGAAACTTGTCTATTCCATCATTCTAATCACAATTATATCCATGGATTCAAAGGAAAACAAGAAAAAGTGATAAATCAATCCTTTGAAGATTTTAAAGAACTAGTTGGAAAGTAAGTAATTTTTCAATTATTTTGGTTTAATTATGTTCTTAAGATGTTATTTGATGTTAATTAGTAACAAAAATGTGTTTTGAATGGAAGAAAAATCAAAAGTTGGAAACCAAACCCTAATAGAAAGAAATATGAATCAAAGTGTTATTTTGATGAATCTTTTTGTTCAAATGATGTATATTTGATGTGTTTAAAAGGAATTTGTTATTAAATAATGGAAAAAATCCATTTGGAGGAAGTTTCACCTTGGCCGAAACTTGAGGTGCTTAGGGATGGTTTGATGCTTTGATGTTTAATAGGTTTAAATGGTTAAATGTTATGTATTTGATGTATATTTAGGTTGTATAATTGAATTGTGTTGAAAATTGGAAGAATGGAATGAATTCCACTTTGGCCTAACCATATTGACTTTGTTAATTTAATGTGTTAGGCTAATGTGATTAGGAAGGAAGTGTTTGGATATGGTTAAGTGATGAAAGTGATGTAAATGTATAAGTTTAGATATGGAAAAGATGTTTGATTTAAGTACTTGGAAGCTAAACTTGAATATGTTGTATGTTTAATATAGAATGTGGAACCAAGTGTATATAAGTTATTAATATAGTATACAAGAGACGGATATGTGAAATGTGAGTTAAATATGGTAATAGAATGTGTTATGGCATAAAGGATTGAAAATAGGGTTAATTCTGCAATATGAGGTTTATGGTGCATACAGTGTATGCTTAATATTTGTTTATGTGAATAATGTGTTTTGTGATGTTTTTACATCTTACCAGAGTGTTATATATGAAAATAGGTGAACCGTCAAGTACTTCAGCTCGGAGTGTTGAACGGCTGGCCTACTAGGGCTCGGGAGCACTGGATTGGGGGATAAGTGATTTGATTGTGATAGAGGTGAGTCTATATGTATAATCATGCATGATTTTCATCATATATCATATATAAAGTCATTTGGACTGATAAACCAACATTTGTTATCATACAGTATCTAAAATGCATATTGGCTCGTAAATAAGCCCTCCGAAACAACCTAAAATGACCTAAACTTTGTCTGTCCATAAAATGAAATCTAGAAAGCCAATTAGGCCACCACTTGGCCCAATTTTCTAGTCTTGATCTAAGCTTTAAAATGGTACCTCATGGTCCACCTAAATCCTTTGGTAACATAGTCAACTAGAAACTACTAAAAAATCCCAAAATGGACCCATAACGGCGAGTGTCAGTTGTGGTAGCGCAACTGGGCCCCGCTGGGCATTTTTTTTTTACAATACCCAAATTTGTTCTATTTCTCATTATAAATATATATATGATTGTTCTATAGCTATATAAGTTATATTTATGCTATTTATACTGTTATATAGAGACACACCCATATGGTATTATAACAGGGCTATCTTGATGGTATAGTGGGTAAATCCATCAACCGTGTGCACACTTGTATTCACTGGACCCTTGCTAAAGAGGGGTGTCATATTCTCTAGCCGTTAGGGCTAATCACTCTTACGTACATAGGATTTTGCACAATTATGCTATTATAATGCAAATACACTTTTCATTGGACCCAATCCTGTTATATCATATGTGCGTTGACTCATACACTGGATACTTATATGAATACTCATATGGATAATTACATGGATACTTATATGAATATTGATACAGATACTTGTCATATTCTTCACTTGTTATCTTATATTGATTATACAGGTCATATATAGGCAATCATGGTATAATGATCATCTACTGCATTTTTATATATATAGATTCACTGAGTATTTTTATACTCACCCCTTAGTGGTTTATGATTTTCGGGTTTGCAGTGAAGCACAAATTCCATTGGCACCTTCTATCCTCACCATGAAATTTTGATACATTGTACATGCAATATTCCAGTCTCAAAAGTATATGTAAATATTTGTACAGTATAGAAGTTCCATGGTACTGTAAATTGAATAGGGGCATGTATATAGGGGCATGTATATGTATGTGATTGTGTTTATATAGTTTTGCATATATAATGATGTCATAGATCGGTTACAGTTTGATATATATATATATATATATATATATATATATATATATATATATATATATTAGAGATACAGAGGGATCATTGATGTTAGAGATATGGGTATTGATGATGATATATATTGGAAGTGCTTATTTGTATGTTTTTTAGCTGGGAATAATCCTTATATAGAGGAGATGCTACCCAAATTTTTATAGAATTGTCAAGCTATATTTGAGCTTGTTATTGAATTGCTTACCATTCCATATAGATAAAGGGGTTCTTCATGGTACTGGAGAACTCAGTCTGAACCACCTAGGTTATGGAGACGTACAGAGTCTGATCAGATGGATGATCACCCTGGAGACAGGAAATATTACAGACCATCCGGACTCATTTTGCAGTATAGCCTATAGTTGTACAATAGCCACCTCCACCTCCAGTACAACCAGTGGTATAGCCTGTAAAACCACCAGTACCCTAAAGAGAGGCAGTAGTGTTATAGGGGGTAGAGTATAGTGGATTATACCAGAGGATGGTGTATCTGTTGGGGAGTTCATGAGATTGAGACTGCCTACTTTTTTAGGGGAGTATGGTACTGACCCTAGTGATTTCATTGACAGGGTAGACAGGATGGTTCGCACACTGCCTTATTCTGATGCCAGGACTATAGAGCTGGTAGGATTGTTACTAGAGACAAATGTTGCTGCCTGGTTTATAGAGCATATTGATGAGAATATTCACAGTGATGATCCGAAGACATGGGCAGAATTTAAATAGAGGATGATGGATGAATTTCTTACTGAGGGTTTGAGGGAGAGTAACATTGTAAAGTTTGAATAGCTGCGACAGGGGAACATGGCTATTTTGGAGTATGCTAGAGAATTCAGACGGTTGAGCAAATATGCCAGAAAGATTGCTCCTACTAAAGATGATCTGATTAGACGATTCATAAGAGGTTTGCATGCAACCCTGCATAATATTTTACTGGTTATGGAGTTTACTTCCCTGAGTCGGGCCATTGATAAACAGCCCAAATAGAGGCAAAATACAAGGAAGAAAGGTCTGATAGGGAGCAGAAGAAGAGAGGAATAGAGTTCCGTAGACATGGGGAGGGGACATCCCAGTCATTTGCACCTAGACCTCCTCTCAGGCCAGTGCAATCCTTGCCACTTCCCAGTCAGAGGCAGGATATAGGCAGAGGCATTAGTGTGAGGCCTCCTGTTTCTAGCTATTTCAGAGGCCCTGTTAGACCAGACAAGATGATATCAGTAATACCCACATGTACTTTATGCGGGAAAAGACATATAAGGATATGTCGTATCAGGACAGGGGCATGCCTTAGATGTGGACAGTCTGGGCATTTTTATAAAGATTGCCCTTTGCCCAGAACTTCACAGCCTTTAGAGGCAGGATCTTCCTAGCCATCAGTGCAGATGGGGAGGAGGAGTATAGGTAGAGCCATACCAGTAGGACAGAATCCAATAGTGGGACAGTCAACCGTTGGTGGAGGTCAGGGGCGAGTCTTTGCAGTGAATCAGCAGCAAGCCCAGGGATCACATGAGATAGTTATAAGTATGATTTCTGTCTATAGCATAGTGGCTTATATGTTATTTGATTCGGGTGCAACCCATTCCTTTGTATCCCCTGTTTTAGCTATGAAATTGGGGTTGGGTAGAAAACCTTTGCATGTGCCCTTAGAAATAGCCACATCAATGAGAGATAAGGTTATTGTAGAGTATAAGTATGATATTTGTGATATGATAATTTATGATAGATCCTTACCTGCTGAGATGATTGAGCTACCTGTGTTAGAGTTTTATATTATCCTGGGTATGGATTGGTTGACTAATCATAGGGCTACCATTGATTGTGCATTAAAGAGAATAAAGTTTCGACTCGATGGATAGGAAAAGTTTATTGTTAGGTTGATATTTTATCTATTTAATTAGGGACAATATTAAATAATTTATACTTATTTTAATTCTTTTTAACCCATTATAGCTAGTTAATGTAAGTTTTAGTTGAATTTAATTACTAGGGAGTAGAGTTTAGTTTT
>CANXYC012179768.1:0-16086 GCA_948193065.1 Aleurites moluccanus | reverse complement strand
TATAACAATTGTATTTTGGTGTTCATAATCTAGCTGCTCCATGGGTATGTACGGGTTAGCTAGGAAATGAACATGTATCCAAATGATGATACTATGATATGGAAAAATATATGTTATGACTGATATGATCCTGTGGGTATGGTTAATACAGTTAATTGAGAATGTATGACAGGTTGTGATTGATAATGAATAAATAGAGATTGTATACATGCATATTGTATTAATAGGATTGATATGGTTGATATTGGGTTCTACGGGTGTCGGTCGCCATTGGCATCTCCCGTGCCCTAGGACCGTCGCGGCTCGCGAGAGCGGGTCGTGACATATACTTTATGATATGAATCCTTTATTGGATTACCTCTTTCATGTAAACACTTAATGTATAAAATGACTTGGTTATCTTCTTGAACCAATATCATGATCAAGCCTTTGATATGTATGATATATGGTCTCTTGACCAAATTTGAATTTTGTGAATATCTTATTATGATGACTTATGATATGCATAAGTGTAGAACGTTTTTCCCAATGAGAGTAAATTCATTGGTCCATGTGCACAATGGGAGTCCAACTGATAGGATTTTTTTATCAGTCTTCCACCTAGAGGGGGCCATGAGCTCTAGGCATATGTCTGTGCAAGCATATGTGCACGTTAAGGTAGCAAGGCTACTAATACGTATGATATGATATCAGTTCTATCTTATATGTGATTTGATAATGCCTCCTTTGCAGGCATTCTTATGATCTAAATGAGAACCATGATTTGACTTATGATATGATTTGATAATGCTATTTGTTGTAAGCACTTACATTCTTCTTCAAGTATAAGACTATGATTCTTTCATGTCCAAGTATATGTATATGTATATGTTCATGATTTGATACTCAGATTCTTGATTTACCTAACACATTATGTAGTTCATATCTTATTGAGTTAAAGGCTCATTCCTCTTCCGTGGATTTCAGGTGCTAGTGTAGCTCAAGGGAGAGCTAATCCAGAGGATAGAGCTTATTGATTTCTTCTTCACAAGAAGCTTGGATGTAATTATGCTGAATATTATTTTGTTATATATATATAAATTTTGTTTATTGAGAAGTACTCTCTTAGAGCTTCGTAGATAGATATGAATGGTTGATTTTGTTGCCATGGATGGCATATGTAGATTCTCCTTTGTTCCATATTGATGTGAGAACTGTCTTTTGATCGGTAGGGAACAAGCAGAGATGTTATGATATAAATGATAATTTATAAGATATGATGTTTTGCATTAAAAATGTATGCTTTTATGTATGAGACATATTAGTTAAGGGTTCTACGGGTTTATGGTGGCCTTATGCCTACCCTTACCCTAAGACCGTCGCACCGGTGGTGATGGGGGTGTGACAAACTTTTACCTTTATTTATATTTATATTTCTACTTGTCATTATAAAAAAACTAAGAATAAGAATTACAATAATTAATTATAAGAATTAGAATAATTAATAATTAAAAATAAGAATTAAAATAATTATGAAAATAATAAAAATAAATTAATTGAGAATTGAAATGCTAATTGAGAGATTGAGATTAAGAGATAATTAATTATAAGTTAAAATTTTGAGGAAAAAAAAGGTTATAAAATTATTAATCCAAATTTAATGAGCATTTAGATTAACTTACATTTTTGAATAAGTTTATATTTTAATAAAAATAAAAATAAATAAATAAAAGTGTATGATGTAATGCATTTAAATATTTAAAATTAAATATGTGAGCTCATTTAGAGAAAAATCAATATAGAATTAATTTTGTTAATAAATATGATAACTATATATTAAGTATATGATTTATTTATAATGTCAATTAATTTTAATTAAGTTTAAATTAAATTAATTTTATAGCATTACTTCTAATTTTTTTAAAAGAATAGTATATGAAAAATTATTAAAATTATTTAAAAAATTTTAATTTTTTCCGATTTGAAACTGAATTGGAACCGCAGATTTTAATTCGGTTCAAAACTTATTAGAACGGAAATCGAACTTTATAGTCACGATTTGATTCTGATTTAATACGGTTTCGGTTTTGATAGATTTCGATTTCGATTTTGATCGGTTCGATTTTAATTTCAAACTGAACTATGGTCATGCCTACCCATATTATCTAAATGAATTTCATAATCTAATATCCATGATAGATAATTCTTTCCAAGTGCCACAATCTCAAGTTTTGTGAGATTTGATATGGTAAAACTATCATATAAATATGGATAAAAGCTCAATTTAATCCATCAGCTTGCCATCGACATTCAATTAAATCCAAATTCATCTTGTAGATCAATTAAATTCAAATATTTCATTTTAGTGATAATTAAACCCAAAATTAATGCATGTTGGAGACACGGTCAAAATTAAAAAATAGAGAATAATTAAATAATTTTTAAAATGAAAAATATAAACTATAAGAAAAAATAATTTAATAATTTGAAAATCGAAAAATAACCCTCTCTTTCCTTCATTGTCTCTAACAATATCATTTTTTTTTTCATGAAATCCTCATCATACTAAAGATCTAATTTGAGACTGAAAATCTACCTGAAAGAAATTGAAAACCATCATCACCGATCAAAACCCAAAACATCATCACCATCGAGACCCAAACCATCATCATCTGCTTGCCAAGCCGTTATTGTCATTGTCGATCGAGATTGCAGCTTGCATCTCCGGTTTACAAATGGCCATGGACCCGATCTATACTGGTCTTCTACTGCTGCCATTGGCATCTTCTCCAAGCAATCATCACTGGCTATATCTCCTCCTCAAGCCGCCGATTCGACTAAGACCAATCACCGTTGATCTCCTCCTCACGCCGCTGCTTATATATTTCATGCTAAGATTGGGTTTTTTAAATTATTAGGAAAATTGATGAGAGCCCTTACTAAGTATGCAAAAGGCATAAAAGAACCATGACTAGCTTTTGCCGCTACCTTACGAAGAAATTAATGGATATCATGAACTAATAGCAATTGATGGAGATCGTGAACTCAACAACCCAATAACCTTTGTTTTAGCACAATCCATATCTATCAGATCTCATGGGAGTTTCTAAGGCGAATTTATATCCCTTTATATATATTTGGCGGTGAATAGATTTCCTTGATTGATTTGTAAGCAAATCCTCGTACGTTGGTCTAATTTTTTGTTCTTTTCTTAGTTCCTTTTTCTTCCTAATTTTTGTGCAAGATTTATATTTCTAAATGGTTGAGGTCTAGATGAAATCTAGGATTTCTTTTCCCTCATGTTGAGTATTTAAATTCTTATCATTTTATTTGTGTCATACCTCGACTCTAGTGGTGCGATGGTTCTAGGCAAGGGTAGGTTTAAGGCCACCATAAACCGGTAAAACACTCATATCCTGGATCTTATATATAACATATATCCACATCATACATAGTTATCATAATGTATACTCATTTCCATGAATCATATAATTATCATATGATTTCCTTTTATTCCTTACCAATCAAAAGATACGTCCCATATCAATAAGGAACAAGGGCAACCCACAAGTATCAATTCAGATATCAAATAATATCATCCTCAACATCTACCTAACTACGGAGCTCTAAAGTATACTCCTCATACATATAAATATCAGAATACAAAATAATATTTATCAAAAGAATTACATAGAGTCTTATTGGAGGAATGAATCAATAAGCTCTGTCTTCTATGTTAGCTCCTTCTTAAGCTACACTATCACCTAAAATCCACAAAAGAGGAGTGAGCTTTCAACTCAGTAAGATATAAACATACAATGCAAAGGTCAAGCCAAAGCAACATGGATATGGAAGTTTCATAAGGTTATGCTTATAAAAACATAAGTACTCACAATCAAATAGCACTATCAAATTATATATAGAACTGTCATCATCAGAACGCATCAGTAGACTTGCTACCTTATCATAACAGAACACATCAGTAGCCTTGGTACCTTATCATAATACATATGCTCGGTAAGGCATATGCCTAAATCTTATGGTCCCCTTTAGGTGGAACACTGATAAAAATCCTATCAGCTCCCAAAGTGCACAATGGACTAATGAATTTACTCTCATTAGGAAAAGCATTCTATACATATACATATCATGGGTTATATAGCTTGGATTTCATAAGAATCATATTGGTCATAAGACCATCAACATATAAATATGAATTCATTCAAGTTAACAAATAGGTTTCATATGAGCTTGGTCTAAGGAAGAATGACCAAGACATTTACAACATATAAGGTGATTACATGAAACAAATTATCATTGGTTTGAGAACATCATTGGAATTTCATTTAACAAGTTAACAATACAATAATTCACAGCATGAGAATCATAAACATGTATATTAGGAAGGATTGAACAATCATCTTCAAGGATGTTATATGCATATGCAATGTTTATACTTATCTCAAAGAAAATTATCTTTGTATTTCCCTTAATTACTTGTACATTCAATAATCTCCTCTATTTTCTTGAGTTCTCTTCTCCTATGTCAAATCTCCAAATATTCACAATTAGGGTTTATACCTAATAATGTTCATACATGGTAAATTCTTATGATTCTAATCATCTTTTAGATTCCTAATATGTTTTCTAACATCAATTTAATCACTTATTAAAGAAATATGGAAGTTTGGAATAAATAGCTACTATTCAACCAAAATCCTAAATCCATATATATGTTGTTTATAATCCATAATAAATATTAATGATGCTTTTAAATACCAATACTTAACTTATATTCATCTATTCTAACCATTAATTAAGTTATCTTAAACTTAGAAGTGAGTTTGGAATAAATACTTTGAATTCCTAGAAATGGAGAATCCTTGATAAATCTGAAATGTTGGTGTTTCTTAAAGGTTTAATTCTTGATTCTTGTGTTAATAGAGAAATAAATGTTAAAGGATGAATATTAATGAGTCGGTAGGTGGTTGCGATCATTTATAAAGAAAGAGGAGAAGAAGAGTTGAAAATGGAAGAGTTTGAAATGAAAAACGGAGCTACCATATATATAGACCTGACACTTTCACACCCGTGAAGAGGGGCTTCACGACCATGAAAGGAGTTATTTACGTCTAGGTTCGAAGCACTTCTTCATGGCCATGAGAGACGTTTCACGCCTGTGAAAATAAATTTGAAGAATTGATCAAATTATACAAAAGTTTTTTTCTCATAGTGGTGAATGATTTCTCACGTCCGCGAGGAATCTTTACGCCCGGGAAAGGCTTGATGATGAAAATCTCTCAAGTTTCTCCATTCTAACTTATCCAAACTCAATTAACTTATACATATACATGATTTACACCACAAAATCAGTCACAACTCATTGTGTCTTAACATATAATCATTCTAGGAATAATCTATACTAAATATAATATTCTAGATTATCTATGATGCACATGTAAACATAAACATGCTAAAATTCATCAAACAAACAAACATGAACGAACACATATCTACTATAATATTCCAAGCACTCGGAATTACAATTTGATTTTGAATCTAGTTGTGTATTTATTGTTTGAGTAGTTATTTCAAAATTTTCTTATAAAAAAAAAATCTCAAATGCTATGATTTGGTGTTTGAGATTTGGATTTGGGATTTGGGGCTTTTGATGAAGTCTATTAATTTTTTATTTTTCAATTAAAATAATTATATATATTATATTTTAATTTATAAAATGCTTCACTCCATTGCAATAATGCGTGTACAACGCGCTTCTTATAGAAGTCAAACTAAGATTTAATTACACGTAAAATACAATTTTAAGGATAAAATTGATCCAAAAGGTCATTTTGGACCCAATTGAATGTTAAGGACAAGTTCAAGGGCCAAATTGAGCTTTTGTCCTATAAGTAAATAATCATTTAGGTAAAAATATAATATATTTTTAAAGAATATAAAGAAAATAATCACATGTTCTAAAAATCAACAAATATATATATATATATATATATATATATATATATATATATATATATATATATATATATATATATCATTATACATTAATCATAACGGGAACAAATTGAGCAACAATACACCATACAAAATATGTTTTATTAATGCTAGTAAAGACATATGAATATAAATAAATAAGCAAAATATAAACACACCAAAGTACATTATTCATATGTTAGTTGTATTTCAAAGCAACAATAGATAAAGATACAGACACATTATAATACCCGAGATCTGAATTGCATGTTCTAAGTTAAAAATGGATGGATTTTAAGTAAGTTACCTTGTGTGTTAGATGTTTTTCCTCTATGTTTACATGATAGAATACAATGTTTGAGTCTTATTTACTCTTACAAAGATTCGATGTTCGATGTTAAGCTATAATATGTTTGAGTTTGGATTAATTTTGGCTAGGTTAGAATGAAGAAAACCTTAAGAAATGCCTCTCAACACCTGAAATGACTGTTACCTTTGAGTAAAGAGCATTACAGTGCTCTCTATCCAAAAATTTGAAATACTAAAAAAGTCCTATAACGGGAGTTATGGGTCGAGTTCTATAAATATGTTGTCTTTTTCTTTCATTTTACCATTTCAAACCATTTTCTTCTCTTTTCTCATAAATACATTTAAATTTTCACCTACTCAAGCAAATACCTTATTTCTTCATTTATTCTTGAATTAAATAGAAGAGATTGAAGATGTATTACTTCAAGATCACCTAATAAGCCTTAGGAATCTAATTTCCCTAGAATTCTTCATTCTAAGGTTTTAAGGTATTTTTCTCAAAACTGTTCTTTAAGTTCAAGTTAAGCTAAGTTATTATTAGAATAGTTGTTTATGAGTTATATGAAGACTTTTATGAGTTTTGAATACTATTTATTATGGTTGAAATGAAAGATATGTAAGAATTTATGATTTGTGATGAATAGTGATATGAATAGTAACTATTTTCTCTATCTTCCATTTTTCTTTTAAGAGATGATTAAATTGATGTTAAGAATTATGTTTAGACACCTTAGGATGTTAAGAAACATAAGGTTTATCTTATATGAGTATATTAGGAAAAATCCTAATTTTGGATAGTTGGAGATTTTGATTTAGGAGTATAGAACTCAAGGAATTGAGAAGCTTGTTGCTTAATCAAGGTGTTTAATCTTCTTCTGATAAGGTTTTGCTAAGAAGTAAGTTATGAACAATATTAATGGATATTGCTCCTTATGAAATAAATTGCTTAATCTCCATATATGTTCTTCATAATATGAAATACTTGCTTTGATAGCCTATTCAGTGAATTATTTTATTTGTATTCATAAATTATGGATACCCTCCTATATGTAGCCACTTTGTATGATGAGAATGACTTGGTTATCTTCCATGGACCAAGATCATATATGAACTTTGTTATGATTAATTAAATGATAAATTCTTATAATTATATGATATCTAGATCACCAATTATTCATGTTATGACATGTTACGTAAGATATAATACATCCTTTCCCAATAAGGAAAAATTCATTACCCCATGTGCACAATGGGAACCCAGTTGACAGGATTTTTATCAGTGTTCCATCTAATGAATAACATTACTGCCTTGAGTTATTGCAAGGAACTTGATTATCAAATTATAAACATATAAATATACATGAGCATTAGAAAGAATTTAATTGAAGAAAGAATCATAAACTTATACTTGAATATATATGGGTGCTTACAAATTAATAACACTATCAAATCATAACATAGGATCAAAATCATTGTTCTTATTTATAACATAAGAATGCTTGCAAAGAATGACATTATCAAATCAAATCATAAGATAAAACTGATATCATCAAAATGTTTCAGGCAGTCTTGCCATCTTAACGTAACACATATGCTTTTACAGGCATTTGTCTAGAGCTCATGGCCCCCTTTATGCCACTTCGCATTGCCATTCCGCAAAATGCCTCCTCGCATTATGCTGGCTTGCCATAACAAATTCTTCTAAGTTAAATTCCTGCCTGAACATCCCATACTTAGCCAGCTCGCAAATGAGCTACAATTATCCAAACTTACTAATTCTTCTTATCACTTAAAATTAACATGAAAGAGCACAACATATCAAAATTTCAAATCAAAATAACCAACACACAGACCATGGTGACTCTCCAAATGTCACCCAGACTTGCTGCCTTAGAATCTAACCGAACAACCCTGATACAAATCATTCTTCACTGAGATATACTTATTCAAAAATTCTGAAATTTTACAGTCATCATCCCAACATACAAAGGAACATTTTTCATGTTCACAACTTCAGGTAATTCTATCTCAGTCATTCCCAGTAATTCTAAACAGACACTGCATCCTTGCAGAAACTCTCTACCAGACCAGCCTTGCTCAAATAGACACAACTCATCACACACACAGAATTTAGATAAACCATTTCACAAAATTATAATTAAGACATACATTAACAACTTTAATGTTTTACACTTTACCAAATTATATCTTTAAGAATATGAAATGATCATCACAAAATCCTGCAGCATCAATAATCAAAAATTCCTGAAATTCTCAATATTCTCATTTAACATTTTAATAAATCATCCAAACATACAAAATTAATAAAAACACTACAAAATGGTAGATATTACATAAATAATATGAAAATAATCATAAAATCTCAAAGAATGCTTTGGCCAACAATGAGACATTTCAATAATTCAATTTGGCAATAAATTTAAGTAAAGTAATGTATACATTACTCACCTTACTTAACAAAAGTCTAATCCAAGCTCTATACTTTCACATCAATAAAATACTCCTTTCTTGGATGCTACACAACCAATAAATTTTAATTTAGATTCCAATTGAGATGTGATTATATTAATTTAACTTAAGTTGAAGAGATTTCCTAAAATCCCCCAAATTTTAAGGTTTTCACCTAAGAAATTCTACTGACAGTCTAGATTCTTTCAATCATATCTCTCCCTATAATTATCCAATTTCTTAAATTCTTTTTCCTACTTAAACTAGATATCTCAGGCTCAAATATATCCAAAATTCAGATTTTACTAAGTAATGCACGATTTATGGTAAAATTTCAAATTATGTCCTAAATTTTGTCTTATTCCCTGCAACTTCTACTCGAGCACCCATTACCGATTCACTTATAACTCAATATATAGGTATCCAAATGCTTTTCTGATTTAATAAAATTTTATATATGACATAAGGAACATTTTTCATGTTTTGAGTTTTGCATGATTTTTCCCTTAAGATTCTCAAAATCTCAAAACTCAGTAGGGTCTCTCAATCAAAACCCTAACCCAAGCTAGTACCATTCAATGTCTCCTATCTCTTAACACAATATGAATTTGATAAAATTTACTTAAAGGAATATAATATAGACATATATATCTAAAATTTTCATGTTTTATGAATTTTTAAATTCCAAATTTAAAGACATGAAAACTCATCCCCAAAATTCTATCAAGTCACAAGAATTTCAAAAATTTTAAAGATTTGCTTCTAATTTAACATCCTTTCACCAATTAGACCTCTAAACTAACATTAAAACTTATTAAATCAAAATATAAGGTAAGTTAAGGTTTTTACTTTTTGAAGATTTTTTTTTAACTTCTACCAAAAATACCAATAACTTGAAGAAAGGAAGCTTTGGAAATGAAAGTATGAAGGTTGGTGATGATGGAGAGGTGATTTAAGTAAGGAAAGAGTCGAGTAAATTTTTTTGAGAAACCCTCACATGGAGGTTCAGTCATAAGAGGTTAAAGGATGAAGAAGATGACTCTAGTCTCTTACTCTAATTATTTATACAATTTATTAACCAATTAGAATTTTAGGAAAAAGAAATTCATGAAAAAAATGAAAAGTAAGGAATGAAGACTTGTTTTGTGTATAAGTTCATTTTGAAGAAAGTTGACAAATTGATTTTGGTGGAGAAGCCAACACTTGGCTGGCCACCTAGCATGAAATGATAACTATGTATATATATATTTTTTAAAATTATTAGTCAAATTAATTTTAACTGAACTTTCAATTATTTATAAAATTGTCACTCTTTAACTCTTCTTCCTTCTATCTTTTTCTCTTCTTTCTTAAGTATTTATATTTATTCAATTTTACTCAAATTCAATTTTTAACTTATTCATTATTCATCAAATTTTAGATCTGTGAAAAAAAGGACAAAAGACTATTTTGAAATTTATTAAAAATCGAACACTGGAGGGTGTTCAAACATTAAGTTTTAAATTATTCTTTTTAAGTCTTTTAATTGGTTTAATTAATCAGCACTCTTTCTAACTCATTTTAATCCTCTAATTATTTTTTTCATGATGTTAAGTCACCTAACTCAGGTTATCCATAATCGATTCTAAGTAATACATTTTCTAAAATTTATAATAATTCAATTTTCGTTAATCATTTTCTCAAAACTATCCTTAATTGTCTTATGGTTCGATTTGGGTTATTACAAAGGTTTAAAAAAGGATAGTATTGGTTGCTCTTTAGTTTTAGAGCTTGCTGCTCACAAGTTTGATTCTTTTATTAAAGATTATGAATAATGTAAGAATGAATGAGAATAGAGAAATGGAATTAAGATTAGTCGAAGTACAGAAAATGAGGTTATGATTGGAAATAGATGTTATTTTAGAATGAATACATATGTTGGATTTCGGTAATTGGGATACTATGTGAGGAATTGTCTATATAGGATTAAAAATAGTGATGTTCATATTTGGAAAGAAGGTATGAGAGATGATAAGACTGATCAAGGTTTAAGATAAGTTGTAAGCCATATTATAGAATGAATATTTATGTATAGAAGCAGAGGTAGAGCATTTGTATTGGTTTAGCAAGAGACTTAAGAATTAAAATGAGGATCTTATACGTAACTCTCATATTAAATTATGATTGATATTAGTTTTAAAGTTATATGTGTTTATGTTTTCATGGTTATTATAAAAATGTTTAGGAAGTATGAAATGTATATTGATAAGAGATATAAAAATTATAACTACATTTCTTTATTAAGAAAAAGAACAGTGGCTTTAAGTATTTTATTGACCGAATTATGATTAGATCAAAAGAATGATATGATAGTGGTAATAAAAGATTTATGATATGATTACATGAAGATTAGAATGACATATGAGAATATGTACATCTATATGGTTTAAGGTCAAATGACATATTGGGTAAAGTTTAAGGCAATTGGTAAAATAAGAATAATTAAAGGTCGTTATAAATTGAATTGATATATTTGATTATGGCATTCTAAATGAAAATTCGAATTTATAAGAAGATCAGTATTTCAGACATGATTATCAAGATAATAAATAATGTATTAATTGTTAGTAAATAGAAGAGTTTTCTATAATAGGAAAAGGAAAGTGCTTTCTATATATGATGAGTGAGAAGTGGAATTTAAGATTGATAAAAGTATTGAAATAATATGAAAATCAGATATTCATAGACTAGAATGGGATGGTTAATTAAACTCTATGGAGATATGAAATATAGAATACAGTGTAATATGAATGAAAGTATGGATATTAAAAATTCTTAAGAACTTCATAGACTGCAGTAAAAATAACAAATGAAAGTAGTGATGAGATAATTTACAATAATTGAGGTCACAATTAAATTGAGTAGAATTCTATAAGAACATAAAATATGACTAAAGGAATAAATAATGAATTGTAACAAATGAAGAAATATTGATGCATAGAATGCTTAGCTCAAGTAAGGATCAAATGAAATGGGAAAATTTTGATGAAAGGTATATAAAAATACTATTAGAGGCATGAATGGAAGCAAGTAATTGAAGTGTAAGGTTTATATATCAAATAAAAGGTTTGAACAATTCAAAGTAAAGAGGTTATCAAAAAAGATATATGATAAATTGGAATGTATGTTTCAGTATTATTAAAATAAGGATTTAAAGAATTTATAAGAATAAAGAGATTATATTATACTAGTTTAATATGACAAGGAAATATTGAAGTCAGAAATGAGTATGAACGATGCATCTAATAATATAGTAAAAGTTCTACAATTAAAGTAAAATAATGAGAAATGCTCATAGGAGAGTAAATCCACTTTGCAATAGAAGTACCTCTAATTGTTCTCTACTTGAGTTAGTATAATTTTATATCGATGACTAATTTATTTTAAGGAGGTAGAATGTAATAACCCAAATCGAACCATAAGAAGATTAAGGATAGTTATAAGAAAATGATCAGCAAAAGTTGAATTATTATAAATTTTAGAAAATGTATTACTTAGAATTGATTTTGGATAACCAAAGTTAGGTGACTTAGCATCATGAAAAAAATAATTAGAAGATTAAAATGAGTTAGAAAGAGTGTTGGTTAATTAAACCAATTAAAAGACTTCAAAAGAATAATTTAAAACTTGTTTGAACACCCTCCGATATTTTATTTTTAATAAATTCCAAAACAGTCTTTTGTCTGATTTTTTTCACAGATCTAAAATCTGATAAATAATGAATAAGTTAAAAATAGAATTAGCTGAAATTGAGTAAATATAAATGCTTAAGAAAGAAGTAAAAAAGTTAGAAGGAAGAAGAGTTAAAGAGTGTCAATTTTATAAATAATTGAAAGTTGAGTCAAAATTAATTTGTCCAATAATTTAAAAATATATATTTATATATACATAATTATCATTTTGTGCTAGGTGACCGGCCAAGTGTTTGCTTCTCTACCAAAATCAATTTGTCAACTTTCTTCAAAATGAACTTATACACAAAACAAGTCTTCATTCCTTACTTTTCATTTTTTTCATGAATTTCTTTTTCCTAAAATTCTAATTGGTTAATAAATTATATAAATAATTAGATTAAGAGACTAGAGTCATCTTCTTCATCTTTTAACCTCTTATGACTGAACCTCTATGTGAGGGTTTCTCAAAAAAATTTACTTGACTCTTTCCTTACTTAAATCACCTCTCTATCATCACCAACCTTCATACTTTCATCTCCAAAGCTTCCTTTCTTCAAGTTGTTGGTATTTTTGGTAAAAGTTAAAAAAAAATCTTCAAAAGGTAAAAACCTTAAATTGCCTTATATTTTTATTTAATAAGTTTTAATATTAGTTTAGAGGTCTAATTGGTGAAAGGAAGTTAGATTAGATGCAAATCTTTGAAATTTTTGAAATTCTTATGGCTTGATAGAATTTTAGGGCTGAGTTTTCGTATCTTTAAAGTTGGAATTTGAAAATTCATAAACATGAAATTTATAGATATATGTGTCTAAATTATATTCCCTTAAGGAAGTTTTGTTAAATTCATGTTGTGTTAAGAGATAGGAGACATTGAATGGTACTAGCTTGAGTTAGGGTTTTTACTGAGAGACCCTACTGAGTTTTCAGTTTTTGAGAACTTTAAGTGCAAAATAATGGAAAACTCAAAACATGAAAAATGTTATTTTATGTCTTATGTAAAACTTCATAAAATCAGAAAAAAATTTGGATGCATATACATTGAGCTATAAGTAAATCAGTAATGGGTGCTCGGGTAGAAGTTGCAGGGAAGAAGACATAATTTAGGACATATTTTGAAATTTCACCATAAATAGTGTAGTACTTAGTAAAATCTAAATTTTGGATATGTTGGAGCCTTAGATGTCTAGTTTAAGTAAGAAAAATAATTTAAGTAATTGGATAAGTATAGAGGGAGCTATGACTAAAAGAATCTAGACTGCCAATAGAATTTATTAGGTGAAAACCTTAAAATTTGGGGGATTTTAGGAAATCTCTTCAATTTAAGTTAAATTAATATAATCACATCTCAATTAGAATCTAAATTGAAATTTATTGATTGTGTAGCATCCAAGGAAGGAGTATTTTATTGATGTAAAAGTATAGAGCTTGGATTGGATTTTTGTTAAGTAAGGTGAGTAATGTATACATTACTTCACTTAAATTTGTTGCCAAATTGAATTATTAAAATTTCCTTGAAATGTCCCATTGTTGGCCAAAATATTCTTTGAGATTTCATGATTATTTTCATATCATTCATAATTCTAAATGATTACATTACTTGATATTCCATGATTGGTCAACTTGATTAATGAACCCCTAAATTCCATGCAAAATTGCCAAGATGGTCAAATAACCTATATATCATATCTTATAATTATTATCCCTAAATGATCATTGAATTCCTCAATGAAGTTATTGAATCTTATTCGTATGCTTAAAACCTTAAAAATGTTCCTTTCATTATGACACCTTATTGATCCAATATACCTTAGATAACCTAATAATTAAAATTATAGCCATTGAAATCAAATTTTCAACTTTTGGCCGAATACTTTATTGAATAGAACCAAAGTTAATTTGACTTAATTTGCTTCTAATCAAGCCTATCTTGATGATTCTTTAATTTAACCAATTGCATCATTGATGAAACCCTTGAAAAGTGCTTAAGTTTATTTTTTGATATATAATGATTAAGCAATTTACATGGCATTAATGAAATGACAAAAGTTTTAATGACATTATGCACAATGATTTAATGACCATAGCTAGAAGGGGGAATGATGGTTTTAGCCATGCGGTCTGATTAACCGTATGAGAGGAAAGCATGCTACCGGATTGTAGCCCCTGCTTAAATGATGATTCTGTGATTTATAATGATAATACGATACAATGTGTATCTTAAATGCCATTTTGATGAAACTTGATAATTAAACTAAATTGCTAATTGACCCTGACCCGTAAACGAATTGTTAAATTACATCCTTCATATCAACCTTTACATTACTGTTGGCCATATTTATTATTGTATATTTTATTGATGCCATTACCTTTTTTGTGAGCTGGTTCTTTACCTAGCCTCACAAATAAGGTAATATATATTTATTACTCACTGAAATAACAAACTCACTCTTTTATGGTTTAATATTTTCAAGATTATTATAGATTGTGGAGGTTTCAGCTTATCTTCTTCATCCAAGCTTGGAACCAACAATATCTATGTATTGTCTCATATTTTGTCTATCTAGAATGCTCCATGATAAACTGGTTTAGAATATTAATTATATAAATAGTTATATATAACTTTAAGATATGTTGAACTATAATATAAGTTTTAACAAATTGCATATATGGGCATGTGTTGGAAATGATTAATAGTGGTATGTATTAGCATGAAGAATGGAAGTTGAGGGTATAAGGTGAAATTTTAGAAGTGTTGGTTTTCTTGCAGGTTGTGTATAATGTTTAATTGATTAATTTGTAACTTGGGATTATTATAGTTACAAGGGAGATTATGACAAAATTTTCTTAAAATTTGCATAAATAATTTATAAGTTAATAAATTATAAGTTAGGATGATTTCTACGGAAATCGGTAGCCTTAAGCTAAACCTTTCCCTAGGATCGTCATATCTTCGAAGTGGGGATGTGACAGACCCACGGTTAAAAATGTGGATATCTTATGATCTACCCCACTATTCCACTATTTTTATGTATTTAAGGTTAAGTTTACTACACCATTAATTTTTTGTAACTTATGGTGGATATAAACCCTATAAATAGATATTTTCATAACTTTGTAATACACATCAAAAGTAATAAAAAATTCTTTTTTACATTTCTTATTGTTGTGCTCTTGTTTAATTTACTATTATATTTATTTATTTCCATATCATGTTATCAACACGGTTTTTTATCTTTATGTAATCAAATTCATATAAGTTTTTCTACTCTTAAAATTTTAATTTCTTGCATCTTATTTATTGATTGATGTTCAGTTTTTCTCTCGAGCCATACTAGCACCTGAAATCCATAGAAGATGGGTGAACCTTCAACTCAATAATTTTCCGAAGTAGCAGTTGGCGAAGAGGAAATGCGAAGAGCTAAGGCGAAGAGGATTTGACGAAGAGGATATGTGTCACACCCCAACTCCAGTGGTGCGATGGTCCTAGGGCAAGGGTAGGCTTAAGGCCACCATAAACCCGTAGAACTCACAAATCACAATTCTCATTAATGCCAAATAGATCATAACATCGCCTTTTTACCATAAAATTTCCATACTCATTCATATAATCAAATGAAATCAA
>CANXYC012179309.1:0-43966 GCA_948193065.1 Aleurites moluccanus | reverse complement strand
CTAGCTATTTTTGGTTGAATTCTTTGAAAAGGTTGGAAGATATATTTCTTTGGATTTTTCTCTCCTCCATATCTCGGTTCCCTCTCCAAAAATGGCAGCCAACATTTAGTTCTCATCTTTTCAAAAGCCAACAAAAAAATTGAAAATAAAAATAATAATAGAAAATTCTAAAATTTTGGTGATTTGTCACCTTTCCAATTAATTTATAAACTAATTAACCATTTTGTATCAAAAATCTCATCCCTCTACCATAATTTTCGGCCACCTAGCTTAGTTCTAGAATAGATGGGTTCTACAACTTTGTTTAATTGTACTTTTGGCCCAAAATTTTTCTTATTTATATTTTTAACCCCAAAATTTTCTGTAATTTATTATGTCTATTCTACTTAGATTCAACCTCAAGTGTGGGAAGTGAAATACCTTATTTTAAGTTATTCTATCATTTAAAAATAGTTCTGGGTCATTTCTGGATCCTAGATAGTGAATTTCCAAAATTGCTCCTAAAGTTGCCTTTATTTACAATTTTGCCATTACTTTTATTTTCAGTGTTCCAAAATATTTTTCAACTCTTTCTTTTCACCATAATTTTACATAAAATTAACTTTTTAATCCCTCCAGGTTTGGGTCAAAAATTCTTAAATTAGCCGGACTGCTATTTTCTCGGCAGTGTTTCCGACACCGACGATTTTTTAAAAAATATTGCATTTGCTTTCTAACTGTATCTCTAAAATTCTTTCCAATCATTTCAATGTTTTTAAACCATAAACTAAGAATTAAATCATGCATATAAGATATGATTTCCTAGGGTATTACAAATATCTTTGTACAAATTCATT
Organism: Aleurites moluccanus; assembly: GCA_948193065.1. Lineage (NCBI taxonomy): Eukaryota > Viridiplantae > Streptophyta > Magnoliopsida > Malpighiales > Euphorbiaceae > Aleurites > Aleurites moluccanus. The sequence goes on along the minus strand of CANXYC012179309.1, from coordinate 43,130 downwards.
TCTATTAAGACATATGGGCCGGCCATTCCTTTGTATTTCTAACAAAATTTGTGAATTAAAATAATTTAAACTTGGTGGGTCTTACAACTTTGGGTAATTATATTTCGACCCAAAATTTTTTCTAATTCATAATTGCAACCACAAATCATTTTAATTCCTTTCAATTAAGTCCTTAAATTCTTTCTTTTAAATTTTTATGGAACCTTGTATTGCCTAATACATCTAAATTCAATTTAATTAATGAATCTTAATAGCTAAATTTTTTTTATTCGGAACATGTTTCGATGAGAACTCCAAAAATTACAGCCTTCAAATTTTCTTAATTTCACTTCTCTTTCATGTCCATCTCCAATCATTTTTAATACCATATTTACATCAATTAATTTTTAATTGGTCCATAATCAATCTAAATTAAGTTATGTAAAAGAAATTTAAATAAAATAACTGTCGAAAATTAATTAAAAATCAAGAACCGACAAGTGCTCCAAAAAAAAATTTCTCATCACCTTTTTCTTTTTCATCATCCATTCTCCTATTTAACTTCATATTGATCCTTAAATTATTTTTCCTTAATAGTTTAAGATCCTAACTTAAAATATTTTCAATCAATTTTAGTAAAAAAATGTAACACCTAAGATTTCTTTTGTTTGTATGTATTCTGAAATTCTTGTAATGATGTATATAAGATTTATTATGAAATGTTTGTTTTGGAAGTGATACTTATTTGTTTTGAATTTCAGAGTCTGTGTTTGTGCAAAATTTTATGAATTTATGTTCAAGACTTTAAAGAAAGAATTTGGGATATGTTATAGCATAATGTGTTTAGTTTAAGTGAAAGGAAAAATCTAGGCATTTAGATTTTTGTAGGTCAAGATAGAGCTGGTGTAGCATATGCTGCCGAAATATTTTTTTTCAGCTTGTGCCTGTGAACAATATCGTGAACAGTGCATGTGAATAATGTCGTGAACAGTAAACTTGGGAATTTTTTTTAAATTCTGGCAGTAACTTCTTCAAACTTCAATTTTTCTTTCTTTCTTTTCTCTCTTTTTTTCCATTTCCTATTCCTCTCAACCATAAATCATTTTTCTTCATTTCTGAGGTTTTAATACTCCAATTAAGCCTTATTAATGCTAGAAAATACAAATTAAGGACTATAAAAGCATTAATTCAACCAAATTCTTCAAAATTTCTTTGAAAGAGAAAATAAAGCAATTTTCTCAAATTTTCTCTCTAGTTTGAGTTAAGTTTTTTATTAGCTAGAATAGTTATTTTGAAGTTGTGGGTAACCTTTTGTGAGCATTAATGACTAATATTTATGGTTAAATTTAGTAGTAATGAGGATTTATGATTTTTGGATGAATAGTATCATGAATAGTAGATTTTCTCTATAATTATTATTTATCCTCTATTAATGGTTAAAATAATGCTAGAATTTATTTATAGAGACTCTAAGGAGCTTAGAATTTATGGAGGATTATTTTATGTGATTATTTTGAGAAAACCCTAAATTTTAGAATTTTGGAGATTTTTATTTAGGAGAAGAGAACTCAAGGAATTAATGATCTTTTGGATTTGAGCAAGAGTTGAGCTTGGCTAGAAAGCTTTTTGGCGCTTAGAGATAAGTGTGGATTTCGTTTCATGTGTATGATTCTCCATATGTGAATTTTTGCTAAAGTATATTATATATATATATATATTATTTATGAATTTAATTTATTGAAACCCTTCTTAAATAGAATATTTGAATGTTGATAATGACTTTATTATTTTCCTTGGACCAAGTTCATTAATAAGCTTTTGTTATACATAATATGATATGTTATTCATATGTTGTGATCTCTTGATCACTTTTAATTACTGTTGAACCAATACATGATATGTATATCACGGAATATACATTATAAAACGCTTTTTCCAATAAGAGTTAATTCATTGGTTCAATGTGTACAGAGGAAACCTGGCTGATAGGGTATAGTATCAGTGTTCCACCTACAGAGGATCACGAGCTCTAGGCATATGTCTGCGCAAGCATATGTGGCACGTGAAGGTAACAAGGCTACCCAAATATTATAATATGATATCAGTTCTATATTATGTTTATTTGATAGTGCTATTCTTTATAGGCATTTATGTTCTTAAAAAAAATCATGATTTGATATTCATATATGTATTATGAGATGATTGGATAGTGCTACCATTTGTAAACACTTATGATATTAATGTATATGTTAAGATTTCTTTCTAGTACCCTGGTACACATTCAAGATTTGCTACTTAAGTATTTTATATATGTTTTTCATTCTGATTGTTCGCATCTTACTGAATTGAAGGATCGCCACTCTTCTGTGGATTTCAGGTTATAGCTTAGTTCGAGAGAGAGTTAATCCTGAAAACAGACCTTCTTGATTTCTTTCTCCACAAGAAGACTCTTTTATGTAATATTTTTGGATAATAGTTGAATTATATATATGTATTCATGTCTATGAGAAGTATACTCTTAAAAGCTCCGTAGATGTGTATGTTGTTGTTTATTCTTTTGTTATCATGGATGGCATTGTAGATTTTCTCTTGTCTTATATTGATGTTAGAATTATCATTTGATCAGTAAGGAACAAGAGGAAATGTCATATCAGGTTGATGAGATATATAAGATATGAATATTTGGCATGATGCTAGTATGTGTTGTATGTTTAATCCAGGTTAGCTAAGGGTTTTATGGGTGTACGGTGGCCTTATGCCTACCCTTACCCTAGGACCCTAGTATTGATGGTTTTGGGGTATGACAGAGGTGGTATCAAAGCTATAGGTTTCTCAACCATAATATAGATAGATAGATGTGTAAGTTTCCTAGCATGAATGTCTGATTAAGATAACCACGAAGCATAGGATTCTGTTTTGTCATGTTATGTATTCTTTGGAATAAATTTGTGTTAAACTGGTGTTATGAGTCTAAAGTTACTCTGTTTTCCTTATCAGTTTAGCGATGCCTTCGAGACGTGGTTGTGGACGAGTCAGAGGATGTGGTAGAGGTCGTCCTAGGCGAGAATTGCCTTCTATGGAGGGTTCAGTAGGTAGAGTGGGAGGTGAGAAGGTTCCTCCAAAGCCACAGATAGATGTGGTTGGTATGGCTCAGCAATTGGATCAGTTGCAGAGAAACTATGAGGTTTTAGCTGAGTTCATTACTCAGCAAAAAGAGCAACAGGTACCTCTAGTACTAGTAGTTCCAGTTGCTCTAGTGGTTCCTCCGTCACCACAAACATTTGTGCCTTTGGTTGAGGAGGTTTCTTTTGAGTGGTTCGTGAAGCTCAAACCTTTTGAGTATAGAGGAGAGGCGAATCCTATAGATGGATGAGATTGAGGAAAAGGTCCAGATTTTGAGGATCTTAGACAGGAAAGCCATAGAGTTTGTTGGCTATTTGATGAAAGTTGAAACTAAAGACTAGTTCAGGAGGAGTATTTAGGGTAATACAGATCTTTCTTAGAATTACTTCAAGGAAAAAGTTATCGAGGAGTTCCATCCATAAAGTATGAGGGAGATTAAAGCTATTGAGTTTGAGAGATTCGTTCAAACTCCTGGTATGACTGTTTCAGAATATGCGAAGAAATTCAGCCAGATGAGTAGATTCGCTCCAGCTTTGGTTCCTGTAGAGGCAACACAGATTCAGAGGTTCCATAGAGGACTCATAGCTTCATTGTTTAAATTTCTAGCTACTCTTGAGTTTGACTCATACTATAGGCTTGTGGATAAAGCTAGAGTGATTGAGAATAGAGAGATGGAGGTTAGATCAGAAAGGGAAGAGAAAAAGAAGGTGAAGATTAGGAGTTCCTCAAAATAGGCTAGTGGAATAAAGAGTATTGATACTTCACCTCATTTTGCTCCTCAGTGCGGATATAGAGGACCTTCAGAGAGATCTCAACAGAGGCATAATTCCTCTAGACCAGCACTTCAGATGAGTTATGGTATTATCAATTCAGCACCACCTAGGACTACTATTCCTCCTTATCCTATGTGTGGTAAGCTTCACAGAGGAACTTGTCACTTTGGGACAGGTGCATGCTACGGGTATGGACAACAGGGTCACTTGCTTAAGGATTATCCACAACCTTCTTTTAGAGTTAGACCTCAAACTTTTCAGGCTTCAGTCCATATGGATATGAGAATTATTGGTCAACAGTCCGTTATAGGCTAAGGTATTTTGAGTAGAGCTACAGAGGGAGGCAGAAGTTTAGGTCAGACAGTTAGTCAGACTGCAGTTCAGACACCTTTAGATAGAGGTAGAGGGAGAGTATTTGCTTTGACACAGCAAGATGCACATACTTATAACATTGTGGTCATATGTATTTTTCCTATCCAAACTTTGAATGCGAGAGTGTTATTTGATTCAGAAGCTTCGCATGTTTTTTGTTTCGCCCTATTTTGCTAAGAAGTTGAAAATGCCATGTGTATTGCTTGAGAATGCTTTGGTTGTATCTACTCCTTTTAAGAAAGAGATAGAGGTTCAACACTTTTATCCATCTTGTGTAGTTAGCATAGATGGTAAGAGTTTTGAGTCAGATTTGATTGTGTTGCCGGTGCTTGAGTTTGATGTGATTTTGGGCATGAATTGGTTGTCTAAGTTTTATGCATCCATAAATTGTCATGAGAAGAAGTTAGTATTTAAGCCACCTTCGGCGAGGAATTTGAGTTTCAAAGGGAAAGGAGTAAAGTACTCTATAATATGATATTCGCCATCAGGGCGAGGAGATTGATGAGGAAAGGCTACCAATAATATTTGGCATACATCTATGATACTCGCAAGGAAGTGAAAGGCTTGGAGCAAATTCATATTGTTAGTGAGTTTCCAGATGTATTTCCTGATGAGTTACCTGGGTTGCCACCGGATAGAGAAATTGAGTTCGGTATTGAGTTGCTTCTTGACACTAGTCCGATTTCTATTCTTCTACACCGTATGACACCAGTAGAGTTAATAGAATTGAAGACTCAGTTGCAAGATATGCTAGACAAAGGATTCATTCGACCCAGTAGTTCTCCTTGGGGTGCTCTTGTACTATTTGTGAAGAAGAATGATGGATTTATGAGACTATGTATAGATTATAGGCAACTCAATAAGATCACCATTCAGAATAAGTATCATTTGCCAAGGATAGATGATTTGTTAGACCAGCTGTAAGGAGCTAGTCATTTCTCCAAGATAGACTTGAGGACTGGTTATCATCAGTTAAGGATTTGGAATGAAGATGTGTCTAAGACTACTTTTCGAATGAGATATGATCACTATGAGTTTCTAGTGTTGCCTTGTCACACCCCAACTCCAGTAGTGTAACAATCCTACGGCAAGGGTAGTCTTAAGGCTACCATAAACCCATAGAACTCACATATCCTGGATTCATAAACATTTACACCGAAGATAAATATCATACAATATCATTTCTATAATCCATATAAGCATAATTCATTTCTTTAACTGTATCATTTCATAATTTCCTCTTGTTCTTTACTGATCAAAAGAGGTATCCCATATCACTAAGGAACAAGAGTCACCCAAAAATAACTATTTATACATCAAAATATTATCATCCCCAATAACCAACTACGGAGCTCTAGAGTATACTCTTCATACATATTGAACCATAATATCATAAAATGAATATACATGAATATATTTCAAAATAATTACAATTGAGGCTTCTTGGAAAAATAAGTCAAGAAGCTTGATCTTCTCTACTAGCTCCCTCACGAGCTACACTATCACCTGAAATCCACAGAAGAGGAGTGAGCCTTTAACTCAATAAGATATGAACATGCAATATGAAAGAAACATATATATATATATATATATATATATATATATATATATATGTATATGTTAATCCAAAAGAAATATTAATTTCAAGAACATGGGTACGAATCATCATGTGGTTAGGTTTACAAGAAACAGAAGTGCTCACAATCAAATAGCACTATCAAATATCATGGTAGAACTACAGAGTGCATCAGTAGCCATGCTACCTATCACAACAGAGCGCATTGGTAGTCCTTGCTACCTTATCGCAAACGCATGCGTGGCCAGGCATATGCCTAGGGCTCGTGGTTCCTTCTAAGTGGAATACTGGTACAGAACCCTACCAGCTAGGTTTTCAAAGTGCACGATGGACCAATGAATTTACTCTCATTGGGAAGAGCATTCTATTCATAGGGTCATATAGTTTCATTTCATAAGAAACATATTGGTCACAAGACCATCAACATATTTCATAATTCCAATCAAGTTTATCCACTAGAAATCATGTGAACTTGATCCAAAAAGGTTGACCAAGTCACTTGCATTATATACATATATATGGTAATATCATGAACAAATGGTAACTTTCGGTTTCAGGATATTATAACTTATATTTAATAGTTTGATAATGCAATATCAAGCATATGGGAATTTTTATGGGTGAACAATAGGAATATTCGATCATATCAATTCAAAGAAGTAATAAACAAATACAATGTTCATACTTACCTCAACACAATTTATCCTTAAATTTTCTTTTAACAGTTTACCCATAATAAGCTTCTCAATTTCCTTGATTTCCTCCTCCTAAGAAATTTTCCCAAATATTCAAAAATTAGAATTTTCTTTAATCAATAATATTCAACATGATTCCTTAATAAGTAACTATCTTAAAGTCTCTATTCTTCATTTTCAACATCAATTTAATTCATCTCTTAAAGAAAAATCTGCATTAAATTCGAATTTCTTAAAGAAAAATCTGCCTTAAATTCGAATTTATTGTTTATGTTACTATTCATGACAGTCCATTGATTATGATTTCTCTAACATTAATTACAATGTATAACCTCAAAATGCTTGCAATGAATTTCATATACCCATAATTAATTATTCTAACTGCTAGACTTAATTAATATAAAAGAAAATGAAATTTGAAGAAATTTACCTTATTTCTCCAAAAATTGATTTCCTGAGATAATCTGCTTGGATTTGACAATTGATGCCTTAAAATATAATAATCTAGAGATCTAATGCATTAATTTTGAGTATTAATGCCTTAAACAAGAAATGGAATAAATCTGAGAAGAATAGAAGAAGAACGAAGGAAAGAAGAAAGAAAATTGTGCAGAAAATTATTACTGGCCACTGGGTTAAATAGGTCACTGCCCAAAATCCCGCTCGCCTAGGCAATGCGACCTCGTATAAGCCAACTCGCCATTCCCAGCTCACACTTCCCACTTCGCCAATCTGTCTCAGCAATGCCACTTCGTATAAGTCACTCCGCAAATCCCACTTCGCATATCCAGTTCGCATATGCCACCTCACATATGCTGCCTCGCCAAACTCTCCTCGTGAACTCTTCCTCGCATATGCCGCCTCACATATGCCACCTCGGTAATACCTCTTCGCCAACTCTGTTCGCGAACAACCACCTCACACATTCCCTCTTCGCCAAACTCTGCTCGCGAACTGCCACTTCGCACATTCCCTCTTCGTATAATGCCACCTCGCCTTTTCCTCTTCGCCAAATCCTTCTCCGCATATGCCACCTCGCATATGTCTCTTCGCCAATTGCCACCTCGACAATCTCACTTCGCCACTTAGCTTGATCGCATTGCCGGCTTGCAAATGCCACCTCGTATTTGCTGGGTCGCCATAACCATCCACTGCCAATTTAAAGCTCTTCCTCGACAACTTATACTTAACCAACTCGCAAATGAGCTACAAACATTCAAACTTCCTGATTCTTTTTTCCACTTAAAATATACATGCAAGGGCTCAACATATCCAAAATTCAAATCACAAAGGCAACCACATAGACCATGGTGATTCTCTAAATGTCACCCAGACTTACTGTCCAAAATCCATCCGAACAGACCTGAGAAAATCCACTCTCCACTGAGTTATACTTATCCAATTCTCCTGAAATTTTGCAGCCAATAATAGAATACACAAAGAAACATTTTTCATGTTTACACCTTTAGCTCAAACTACCTCAGTCATTCCCAGAAAATTCAAACATACACAGATTTCCTGCAGAAATAACAAACCAGACAAGTTATGCTCAAGGAGGCATAACTCCTCACACACACAGAATTTCACCAAACCATTTCACAGAATTAAAGATGATACATAAATCCATAACTTTTATATTTTACACTTTACCAAATTATTTCTTTAAGATCATGCAATTAGCCTCACAAATTCTTGCAACCAGAAATTTATTTCATTTCTCAAACATTCTCATCTTTAATTAATTTAATTCCACAACATACAATTAATAAAATATAACAAAAATAGCAGATATTACATGGCTTTTGAATTGACTAATGCGCCAGTTGGTTTCATAGATCTCATGAATAAGATCTTCAAGCCGTTTTTGGACAAGTTTGTCATAGTGTTTATAAATGACATTCTTGTGTATTCTTATATTGAGGAAGAGCATGAAGAACATCTTCGGATGATATTGCAGATTTTGACAGAGCATCAGTTGTTTGCTAAACTTTCAAAGTGTGAGTTTTGGCTTGAGAATGTTTGTTTCCTTGGACATGTTATGAGCAAGGATGGACTCAAGGTTGACCCAAGGAAAGTAGACGTCATTCTTAGTTGGCTTAGACCCACCAATATTTCAAAAGTTAGGAGTTTCTTGGGTTTGGCATGCTACTATAGAAGGTTTATTCAGGATTTCTCTAAGATTGAATAACATCTTCAAGCCATTTTTGGACAAGTTTGTCATAATGTTTATAAATGACATTCTTGTGTATTCTTATTGTGAGGAAGAGCATGAAGAACATCTTCGGATGATATTGCAGATTTTGATAGAGCATCAGTTGTTTGCTAAACTTTCAAAGTGTGAGTTTTGGCTTGAGAATGTTTGTTTCCTTGTACATGTTATGAGCAAGGATGGACTCAAGGTTGACCCAAGGAAAGTAGACGTCATTCTTAGTTGGCTTAGACCCACCAATATTTCAAAAGTTAGGAGTTTCTTGGGTTTGGCAGGCTACTATAGAAGGTTTATTCAGGATTTCTCCAAGATTGCAGTTCCTTTGACTATGCTTACTCAGAAGCTAGTAAAATTCCAATAGACGGATGCATGTGAAGGGAGTTCCCACAAGTTGAAAACTTATCTCACCACGGCACATGTGCTAGCTTTGCCATCAGGTGAAGGAGGTTATGCGGTGTATTGTGATGCTTTAAGAGTAGGGCTTAGTTGTCTGCTTATGCAGCACGGTAAGGTAATAGCTTATGTTTCTAGACAATTAAGGAAGCACGAAGTGAATTATCCGCTCATGATCTTGAAATGACTGCAGTTGTCTTTGCATTGAAGATATGGAGACATTATATGTATGGAAAGAAGTGTGAGATCTTTACAGATCATCAGAGTTTAAAGTATATCTTCTAGCAGAAAGACTTAAATCTTAGGCAAAGGTGATGGATGGAGTTACTTAAAGACTATGATTGTGAGATTTTATACCATCCAGGATAGGTGAATGTGGTAGCGGATGCTTTGAGCAGGAAGTCTTTGGGTATCTTAGCCCATATTCAGGTGAGTGAGAGATCTTTGGTGAGTGAGGTGCAGAGTTTGCATGATGTAGGGATCATTTTTAACTTGTCAAATGCAAGAGTGCTTCTAGCATGTTACCAAGTCAAGCCAGTGCTTATTGATCGGATCAGAGAGACACAATATAGAGATCCTTAGTTTGTGAAGTTGTAGAGAGATGTGAAAATAGAGAAAGCTTCAGGTTTTGCAATGATAGATGGCATGTTGAGAATAGGCAGCAAAGTATGTGTTTCAGCAATCGATGGTTTAAGAGATGTGATTCTTAAGGAAGCACATCATTCCAGCTATAATGTTCATCCAGGTGTTACGAAGATGTACTACGACATCAAAAGTTCTTATTGGTGGAGTGGGAGGAAGAAGGATGTAGTAGAGTTTGTGACAAGATGTTTGACTTGTCAACAAGTTAAATTTGAGCATCAAAAGCCTTCGAATCTACTTCAACAGCTGTCACTGCCAGAGTAGAAGTGGAAAAGGATAACTATGGACTTTATTGTAGGGTTGTTGCGGACTTCAAGTGGGCATGACTCGATCTAGGTAATTGTGGATAGAATGACCAAGTCAGCTCACTTCTTGCCAGTCAAGACAACCTATACAGCTTCTCAGTAGACACAGATATAAATTGATGAGATAGTAAGACTCCTTGAGATTCCAATTTCTATTATCTCTGATAGAGGAGCTCAGTTCACATCAAGGTTTTGGCAGAAGTTACAAGAGTCTTTGGGTACTCAGCTTAATTTCAGCACGACATTTCATCCCCAGACAGATGGGCAATCAGAGAGGACCATCCAAACTCTAGAAGACATGTTGTTAATGTGCATTCTAGACTTTGGAGGTAATTGGGATAAACATTTGCTTTTGATAGAGTTTGCCTACAATAATAGCTTCTATTCTACCATCAAGATGGCTCATTACAGGGCTTTATTTGGTAGAAAGTGTAGGTCTCCTTTGTGCTGGGATGAAGTGGGAGAGAAGCATGTTGAAAGGCCTGAATTGATTCAGTATACAATAGAAAATGTCCCTATCATCAAAGAAAGATTGAAGACTACTTTCAATAGGCAGAAGAGCATGGTTGGTGACTTAGTGTTTTTTAAAGTCTTACCTATGAAAGGAGTTATAAGATTTGGTAAGAAAGGCAAGCCATCTCCGAGGTACATTGGACCATTTGAGGTGTTGGATAAAGTTGGAGAAGTCTCTTACAGATTAGCCTTGCCACCTCACTTGGACAATGTGCATCCAGTCTTTCATGTTTCCATACTTCGAAAATATGTTGCAGATCCTTCCTATATGTTGCAAGCTCAAAAGGTATAATTCTAGCAAGACTTGACTTATAAAGAGGTTCTAGTAACCATCGTTGATAGGATGATAAAGAAGCTAAGAAACAAAGATATAGCAATGGTTAAAATCTTATGGAAGAACCAAGTTATGGAAGAATGCACTGGGGAGACTGAGTTGAACATGCAAGCTAAATATCCCCACCTATTTCAAGTTTAAGGTAAATTCTTTAAATTTGAGAACGAATTTTGTTAGGGGGGGGGGGGGAGGAGAATGTAATACCTGAGATTTCTTTTACTTGTATGTATTCTGAAATTTTTGTAATGATGTATATAAGATTTGTTATGGAACGTTTGTTTTGAAAGTGAAATTTATTTGTTTTGATTTGAATTTCAAAGTTTGTGTTTTTACAGAATTTTATGAATTTATGTTCAAAGCTTTAAAGAAAAAATTTGGGATATGTTATAGCCTCATGTGTTTAGTTTAAGTGGAAGAAAGAATCGAGGCATTTAGACTTATGCAGCTCAAGATAAAGCTGGTTTAGCATGTGCTATCGAAGTGTTTTTTTTTTCCAGCTTGTGCACTTGAATAGTGCGCGTGAATAGTAAACTCGAGATTTTTTTTTAAATTCTGGCAGTAGCTTTTTCAAACTTCAATTTTTCTTTCTTTCTTCTTCTCTCTTCTTTTTCATTTCCTATTCCTCTCAGCCATAAGTCATTTTTTTTCATTTCTAAGATTTTAATACTCCAATTAAGCCTTATTAATGCTAGAAAATACAAATTAAAAACTATAAGAGCACCAATTCAAGCCAAATTCTTTAAAATTTATTTAGAGGAGAAAATAAGATAATTTTCTCAAATTTTCTATTTAGCTTGAGTTAAGTTTTTTGTTAGCTAGAATAGTTATTTTGAAGTTGTGGATGATTTTTTATGAGTATTAATGGCAAATATTTATGGTTAGATTTAGTAGTTATGAGGATTTATGATTTTTGGATGAATAGTATTATGAATAGTAGATTTTCTCTATAATTATTATTCATCCTCTATCAATGGTTAAATTAATACTAAAATTTATTTATAGAGACTTTAAGAAGCTTAGAATTTATGAAGGATTATTTTATGTGATTGTTTTGAGAAAACCTTAAATTTTAGAATTTTGGAGATTTTTATTTTGGAGAAGAGAACTCAATAAATTAAAAATATTTTGGATTTAAGCAAGAGTTGAGTTTGGCTAGAAAGCTTTTTGGTACTAAGAGGTAAATGTGAATTTCGTTTCATGTACATGATTCTCCATATGAGAATTTTTGTAAAAGTATTTTATATTCAAATATATATATATATTATTTATGAATTTAATTTATTGAAACCCTTTTTAAATAAAATCTTTGAATGTTGATAATGACTTGATTATTTTCCTTGGATCAAGTTCATTAATAAGCTTTTATTATGTATTGTAAATACCATATTTTGTCAAGTCTTTTTTTTTTTTAAAATATATCTTTTAAAAAAAAACATGATTTTCATGTTTTTATCAATTTGATTAAAATATTAATAATAATTAAAATTTAAAAAGAAATAAAAATTTTATAATTTAAAAATCTATATTTTGACAAAACAATGAAGAAAAAAATAAAATTGAATTTAAGTTTTTTTTTTCCTAATTTTAAGTATTTAATTATTGTTTTATTTTAATTTTAATTAATATTATTTTGTGGTTGGACTAATGTATGAATTGTGGGCTCAAGAATAACCAAAAACCAAGTCCAAACCCAAGAATAGAATAACCAAAACCAAGCCCAAACCCAATTTCAGCTCAATTAGGGAGAGGGCATTTTAGTCTTTTCATATTATTTTTTATCCTAATTTAATTCCTTTATAAAGGAAAGTTACAGGAAAAAATTGAAAAGGAGGGGCCGTCACTTTCTATGAAAAAGGAAAAAACTCTTAATCTTAAAAATTCATCTCCTCCCAAAAAGAACTTAGATTAATTCTCGATTTTTTTTTACCATTTCAAAATAGAGCATATCCTTGTGAAGAAAATAATAGAGATCGAGAAAAATTGAGATTTTGTGAAGAAAAATAATTAATAAATATTAGTATTTATAGACATCTCATAAATATTTTTTTCCTCAAAATACCCTTAAAAATTAGCTGTTTATTATTGTTGATTAGGTTATTTTATTAATTAGAAACTAAAAAAAAAAACATGTACATATGTAGAAGTAAAAAAATGGACGTTTCAAATATCAAGTGTCAAGCCATCTGAATTCTGAAAGGCAAACAATTAACAATTAAAAAAAATAACAAAAATAAAATAAAAGGAAATATATATATATATATATATATATATATATATATTTATATATTATAAGTACAACCTAATGCTATAAAGTGGCTGTTGGCCATCTTACCCAAACTCAATTCTTCAAATAATAGCCAATAGGCTTGCATGCATTAACTCCATTAAACATCAAATCAATGTCAAATATTTAGAATATATAATAAATTCATGGTTTTGAATCAAACTGAATCACTAGTTTTGGTTCGATTTGAAAATTATGAGAACTGAAACCGAACCGTGAGAAACCAAACCTTAGAGTCACGGTTCGGTTACGATTTGAAAATGATTTTAGTTTAATGCGGTTTGATTTTAGTTTAATTCGATTTGATTTTGGTTCGATTTCAATTTAAAACCGGACCGTAATCATGTCTACCTCCAATGCACCTGTTTTTGCTGGTTATATAATTTCGAAAATTTGAACAATTTTCTTTAATTAAATTGTGAGCTAGTCAGATAAATTGCTATGATGATGATCGGATCAGACAAATTAACAGAATAATTAAAAGAAAGAAAAGTGAGTTTTTGGCGGGGTAAAATTAAATTAAAATCATTAATTTTGGTTTGGCTTGAAATGAGTAATCTTTATTTAAAGTAAGTTCAGTTTATTGTTTTATTTCTTTAATGCAAATATAATTTAATAAATTAATTTTTTTTATTTACCAACATCAAAAGATAATTTTAATTTAAAATTTAAAATTAATCAGAATTTAAATAAAAGTTATCTAATTTTGAATCTTAAAATTAAAAGATTTAAATTTAAATTTGCAGCTAAAAGTTATTAATTTCTTTTAATATTTTCTGGAAAAAAAAAAATCTGAGCCCTTAAAATAAATAGAATTTATCTATTTACAAGCTTATGCCTTTTTTATTTTATGATTTTGTTGCTCTTTTATGTTTGTTTTTTTTAGATTTTGCAGGGTTTATTTTTTTCAAAATTGAAAGCAAATAGATTCAAAGCAAACCATATTTTTTGTAAACTTCATTGTAATCTTTATTTTATTGTATTTTAAACTTTTATAATTTAAGTTAATTTTGTAATTTGTAAATATTAATTTTTTAGGATTTAATAAAATTGATTACTAATTTATTCTAATATATTCATAGTTATCTCTTTATTTTTTTTATGAATGATTTAAAATAAAAATAATAAACAAAATTAATTAATCCCAATTAAAACCTAAATCAAATTCAGTTTTCATTTTCACAGTTAATTTCATCTTTCATTAATATTCATAAATAATCTTATAAATAATTATCATTTTGGTTAAAAGAAAAATAAATAAATTTGTACTGTATAAATAATAAAGAATAAAATATTTTTAAAGCCAATTTAATATTTCAAAAATTAACGTATGGGGTGTCTAACACCTTCCCCATACTTTTCTGACTCCCGAACTCAAACTTTGGTTTAACATACCAAATTTTTAAAGATTTCCGATTGAACCTTTTAAAACAATTCAATTGGTGGCGACTCCATTTTTAATTTTAAAAATTTAAGTTTTATTTCTCGTCATCCTATTGCGGCGTCGTTTAAAAACATTGTGACATGCATAATATGATATGCTATTCATATGTTGTGATCTCTTAATCACTTTTAACTACTGTTGAACCAATACATAATATGTATATCACTGAACATATATTATATAATGTTTTTTCCAATAAGAGTTAATTCATTGGTCCAATATGTATAGAGAAAACCTGGCTGATAGGCTATAGTATCAGTGTTCCACCTAGAGGGGATTACAAGCTCTAGGCATATGCCTGCGCAAGCATATGTGCCACGTGAAAGTAATAAGATTACCCAAACGTTATGATATAATATCAGTTTTATGTTATATTTATTTGATGATGTCATTCTTTATAGGCATTTATGTTCTTAAAAAGAATCATGATTATGAGATGATTGAATAGTGCTACCATTTGTAAGCACTTATGATATTAATATATATGTTAAGATTTCTTTCTAGTATCCTGGTATATATTCAAAATTTGTTATTTAAATATTCTATATATGTTATTTATTTTGATTATTCGCATCTTACTGAGTTAAAGGCTCACTACTTTTCTGTGAATTTTAAGTTCTACCTTAGTTCGAGATAGAGTTAATTCTGAAGACAAAGGTTATTGATTTCCTTCTTCACAAGAAGATTTTTTTATGAAATATTTTTGGATAATAGTTGAATTATATATATGTATTCATGTCTATGAGAAGTATATTCTTAAAAGTTTCGTAAATGTGTGTAATGTTGCTTATTCTTTTATTGTAATGGATGACATTGTAGACTTTCCCTTGTTCCATATTAATGTTAGAATTATTTTTTGATCGGTAAGAAACAAGAGGAAATGTCATATCAGGTTGATGAGATCTATAAGACATGGATGTTTGACATGATACAAGTATGTGTTGTATGTTTAATCCAGGTTAACTAAGAGTTCTACGGGTATACAGTGGTCTTATGCCTACTCTTACCTTAGGACCATCACACCGGTGGTTTTGGACTGTGACAAAAACTTTTTAAAAATATTATAAAAATTCAATTACCGATAATACTGTTTATTATCATTTTTAAAAATTTTCGGAATTTTTTGTAAATATTCTTTTTATATTTTCTTAAATCAATTTGACCTATTTATCATTCAATTAACTTAATATCCACTACTGTGGTCCACTTGAATCCGTACAGTCTTCTAGGATATTACAACAATTATAGGTAGAAAATCTTGATATGATCCGATGACTCTACCCGAACTCGCCCGATCCAAATTTGATCCGTAAGTCGTTCAAATAGCATCTAACTTGACGATCCGATCCAATAACCCGACTTATAACTCAATCCATAATATGATCCAATGATCTATAATAAATTAATAAAAATAATTTAATTTTTTAAAATAAAATTAATATTATAATATTTATTATTAAAATTAAAGCTACTTAAAACTTAAAAATTTGAAAATTTTTTATATATATTATCTAATAAAAATTAAATTTTAGAATTATTCAATTTTTTTTTTTGCCATATCTAATTAATTAAGAATATCACTTAAGAATTTATCATGTGTTAAGAAATTAACTTGACTTATATGAAATTACTTCATTGATTTTTTGTACGATATTATATTTTTGTATATCACAATTAATTATATAGTTATATACAAAACTAATATATTAATATATTTTTATGATTTTTTTAGTTGCTTTATATATAATAAATTTAATTCATACGTATATTCATATTAATATTCAACGATCAAAATTATCAATAGGTAACATTTAAATTAATAAACAATTAATAATAATAATTGACGTATATATATTAAGATATTTTAATAAAATATATAATAAATAAAATTATAGAAAATATGAACTTATAACTAATTATATATAATAAAATATTGGTATATTAGTTTGAGCTTTATAGATATTATTAATAATTTATTATCATAATAATGTTACTTATTTTTATAAATTAATAGATATAACTTAATATATTAGTAAAATTGTTTATTAAAATATATTTTAAACTAATTTTACTAAATTTTTATATTTAATTTCAAGTTAATTGAATTTTATATTTAAATAATATATATACTTTTTAATTTTTTTTTATAATTTTTAATATTCTATTTTTTACTAGACTACAACTAAAATTTTATGTTAATTTTTATATATACAATTCAAATTGGATTTCATATAACTTTTAAAAAATAAAAAATATTATTAATTATCTTATTAAAAATTTAATTGTTATATCATTAATTGTTATTTTTAGTTTCTTATACATAATATAATTTATAACAATTATGTTATTTTTACATTTAATTTATAAATTTTAAAATTATATCATGCTAAATAGTAAATAATTTATTATTAATAACTAACACAAGTACTTATTAATAAGTAATAAATAATTAATTAGTGATAATTAATAAAAATAATGGTAATTATTAAGCATTAAATATCATTATTAGTGCTAAACAATAACTAATTAATTAATAATAATTAATTATAAGTGTTAAGTAATAAGTAATAATTAATTAATTAATTATAACTAATAATTATTAATTACTAAATACTAACTGTTAATTTACTAAATTATAAGTTAATAATATTAAATTTTCTTTTTTTAATATAAAAAATAAATTTACTTATAAAATTTATTAACTAAATAATTATTAAATAATAAACGAGATTTACATATGATAATAAAAATAATATATATATATATATATATATATATATATATATTCACAAATTAATTCAGTAATTATATAATCACATAAATAAGTTTCAAACCAGTACATTAACTTATTATTTTGTTAATATTCTTACTTCAATTATTATTATTTATTAATATTATAATCTATTTAAAAAAATTTAAAATTTGTGCATTTGATTATTTTCATTAATAATTTAATTTTTCAAAAATAAGATAATATTTTATGATATTTATTATTAAAATTACTTATTATTTATTTACGAGTTCAGATCCCATTTCATTTTTTAAACTTTCGAATATATATTAAAAATATATTTAATGATAAAGGTGAGATTATAAATTAAGACCTATAATATTGAGAAACTTAATTAACCATCAATCCATTAAATAATTTTGTTAAATTTATATGATTAAAATAAATATATTTTAAAATATCTTCTACTAAATTTTTTATGATATTTTAAAATATATTTTTACTTTATATTTTACTAAATTTTATATTTATATTTCAAGTTAATTGTTTAATTTTATTTGATTATAAATCTTCTTAAATTCAGTATGTATATAAATATACTAAAAAAACACAATGCTAAATATGAGTATAAAATTCAAGATCTTTTAGTATTTAAATTTAAAATAATAATTAGATCACTTGAAAATTTTTAGATCACTTGAAAATTTTTGTTAAGTCTATATATTAAAACATATTTATATTTTAAAGTATTTTTATTAAATTTTTATATTTAATTTCAACTTAATTAGATTTTATATTTAAATTTAAATATTATTAAGTTTAATATAATTTATATATACTTTTTAATTTTTTATAATTTTTATTATTGTATTACCTACAAGATTACAACTAAATTTTATATTAACTTTCATATATGTAATTCAAATAGAATTTCATATAGTATTAAAAAAATATTATTAATTATCTTATTAAAAATTTATTTGTTATATCATTAATTGTTATTTATAAATTTTCTATATATTCTATAATTTAATAGAAAGTGTATAATTTTCATGCTTAGTCTATAAATTTCAAAATCATATTATAAGTGCTTAATAATACTCCTTCCGTTCTAAAAATATAGGCTTATTTTCCTTTTTTATCAGTCCCAAAATATAATCTTATTTCCTTTTTAGATGTTAGTTTAGTAGGTTAAATATTAAATATATCATTCATTAATTTACATCAATATCATCAAATATATTAATTATATTTTAATTTTTTCTATATTGAAATCATAAATTTAACTAAAAATATGAGTATTTTAATTATTGTAAATATTGAAAAATAGAAAAAAATTGGAAAATATATAATATAAGTATTTTAAATAGGGATATTTTAGGAAGAAAGTGACAAAATTAATGTGATAAATTAAGAATAACTAAATTTCTTGATCCATGCATAAAATAAAATAAAACTATCTTTTTGAAAATAAGAGAGTACATAATTAGTTATTATTGACAAATCACAAATACTTATTAATAAGTAATAAATAATTAATTAATAATAACTAATAAGTAGTAGATATTAAATATTAACTATTAATATAAATGATAAATGATAACTAATTACAAATAATGTTAAGTAATAAGTAATAATAAATTAACTAATGAAAACTAATAATCGCTACTTATTAATTACTAATCAATAACTATTAACTTAATAAATGATAAGTTAATAATTTTAAATTTTTATTTTTTAATATAAAAAATAAATTTAATTGTAAAAATTACTAACTAACTAATTATTAAAATATATAATAAATAAAATATAAAATTTTTAAGATATTATTAGTAATTTATTATTTTAATAATTTTACTTATATCTATAAATTAATAAGCATATCAAATAATATTACAAACGTTGTATATATTTAATTATTATAATTATATATTTGATTTTTTTTTTAACTTTTTGAAATTATATATAAAATTTTTTAAAATAAAAATAAATATTTTTTAAAAATAATTTTTAGATGGCTCGATTCGACTCGATTTATAATCCATAAATTAACTTGAATTTGACTCTATTTTTTTTTTTTTGTCAACTCGATGTATAATTCGATCTGTCCATAATCGAAAATGAGCCGTCCATAATTCGCTCAAAAAAATAATATTCGAAATGACTCAATCTAAACCCGTTGATCCGACCTGACCCATTTATCATCTCTAAATGCAACTATGTCTCCCCAATTGATGTTGTCAAGGGTCAACACTATGGTTATTAAATTTAGAATTTGTTTTATAATATGCTTAATTATTAATTTGATGCATGCCATATTATATGCCATATAGTTAAAAAGTTACAAAGATATATATATATATATATATATATATATATATATATATATATATATACCCTTTAAAGTCCAAAACCCTAAAAATACTTTTTCTCCCACTTCTTTTCCTGACTGCCAATGTAGAATCAAGATCACAGGTAGCTTTCCATTGGGATTGGCAAAATTATCAAAATATATAGCTTTTTCCACTCCACATTGAATCATTGATATCTATATTCATATGGTCTTGATTTACACACGTATGATGCCATGTAGGCATAAACCTGGCATTCTGTTTCACGTGCCCTACCACATCTTCCCACGGGTAATTTCATGCCTTGCTCACTTCACCTTTTCTTATCTTTATATATCCTCTCTCCCCCACCTCTGTCACTTAAAGCTGAGTTTCCACTTAGTTCAAGATTTTATTTATATTTTTCACATTCCAATGGTGATTGTAGCTGGAAGCAATCATGTTCATCAAAATGTGCAAGAATATGATCACAATAACGATCTTTTTGTGTATTTTGATTACTTCTCACTGGCACTGATACCTCAAGAAGATGGGGATGGTGATGGCGGCAACAACAACGATGATAGGGTCTATGACTATGCACCAACAGCATCTTTAGAAGGTGATGGGGATGATGATGATGATGATGGAGATTATGACTATGCTCCGGCCGCTTGATCATAGATGTAATCCTCAACTTCGATTTTCCAAAACCCTAGTTCTTGGAAAGTCCAAAATTAAACCCTAGTAAATTTTGTAATGCTATAGTCTATAGAGAGTCGGATTATGTATATGAATAATTAAGTTGTTTGCAGCTATAGATGGCGAGTGCCAACAATAATTATGTTTAGAGTCACCAGCAATAAGGCAGCTTATTTTCTGTTATATGTATTATATCATGATAGCTAATGATAATATGTTTTAACTATTTTTATTAATTGTTATAATTAAATAAGTCCAAATATATTGATAATTAATAAAATCTTAGCTAAGAACAAGAATGGTCATCATTATGGCAAACGTTTTCAGTCAATCTAGATCATATTTTGTACAGAAACAAAGTCAAAATTTTATTTTTGGATGGGCTGATATTTAAAATTTTTTATATAAATATAAAAATTTTCAAAAAAAAAAAATTTAAGTGAACTAAAATTATATAAAAAATTAAATTAAATTTTAGTGAATGATATAAAAAAATTTCAATAATTTTAGAGAATTTTTTAGATTAGGATAGCTATACTCAGACTATGACTATCTCCATCTCTGATTTTATATATGTATTGTAGAATCTACTTAATTAAAAAACACTTAAATTTTTTTCATCAAAGCACGACGAATTTGACTTCAGTCACAATAAAAGAAAATATAAGGTCAAACAAGAATGAAGTTTGACTTAATTAATTAGTTAATTAGTTGTGATTTGTGAAGATTAGGGCATAAGATAGTTATGATTAATAATTTGTTTAAAGCCTAATTGAGATATTTAAAAATTCAAAGCATAAATATATCCCATTGTCGGAAAAAAGATATTAGTTCTAATTAATTAATGCTTTCTTATCGATTTATGAAGTAAATTTTGATATAAGTTTGTCACAAAAAAATAAAAAGCTAGTAAGGAATTAATTTATGGGATCAGCTATCAATTCTTCCATTTTTCAATTTTGAATCACTGATTTTTTTTTTTAATTAAAAGAAGAAACTGAAAGAGTGATGCACTTCCAAAATTGGTAAATGGCTTTGTTAGGATTATTATATAATTAGATATATTATGTTAGTTTATCTTAGATATAAGTGGCATTAAAATTGAGAGGTCGAGAGATTTTGAGTTTGAATCATAGTTATAATTAATTAAATTTATCAAAAAAGTTTTAATATTTTGTAGTTGTTGTATGATTGTATCATTATCATCTTGTAATGTATATATATGTATATGGCTCTTAATTATAAAAAGATATATATAAAATATATGTTTTATATATAAAAATATATAAATATCAATTGTACAATGAAAATTAACTTTAATAATATTATTGTAGGCGTTGATAAAGAAAAAGAATAAAAAATATGTTAGGTTCTGTTTTCCTATTCGGCTATTCCTATTTTTTTCCATCTTTTTCATATTAGAATTGGTCCTTTTATTAATTAAATAATAAAACATAAATCTCAAATTTCTTAAGGTTGTGTTCGGATGCATACACTTGAATTTAAAATTTTGATTTCAAATATCATTTTGAAATCTATAAAATTATAAATTCTTTATTTGAAAAAAGTAAAAAATTTAAAATTTTAGATTTTAAATTTAAAAAAAAATAGAAATTTTAAGTTAAAAATAAAAACAGTAGATTTGAAATAATTAAATTAAAAAAATTATTTAAAAAATTAAAATTTTAAAGGGTTAGATTTCACTAGAGATTTGAATCAAATCTAAATTCACTTGATTTTAATAATCCAAACAAATGATTTTATCCAAATACAAATTCAAATCCAAATTTATAATCCAAATTCTTATCATCCAAACGGACTATTAAGTATTCTACAAGTTTTCACAAGGATATTTCTAAGAATTTCTAAAAAGTTTATGAAATTAAAAAAAAATAATGAAAAACATTTTTTTAAGTTTTTGGGACATTTTTAAGAATTTTCAAGAGATTTAAGGGTTTAAAACGTGTCTGACATGAAAGCATCAACCTTTAAAAGTTTTCATTGAAGCTAAATTATCAATATGCACAAAAATTCTTTCATTCTTCTAGGCATCAACTATGAAATTTATAATAAGTGATGATTTTTACTCATAATTAAGTTATCTTCATAAGAAACTTATCTATTAACTTCATTGTATATTTTTTAGTACACAAATTGATCACTCTCTGCTATTGCATATTAGGGATCAAATGGCCATCAAGTGTCACTAAAACAAATTAAAGTTATAAATAACAATATCCTCCTCAAAATTCTTTTTTAAAAAAAAAGCAATTAATTACTAAAACAGATATCCTAAGATATAATTTGCTATTAATGTCTACTCATTACTCCAAATTACCTAAAAATGTAAAAATTGATGTTACAGTACTATCATCTGACATATAAAATTATCATAACAAAAAAATTTTTGCAATACTATTATCATATTATTAATATATATTGATATTTAATAACACAATCAAATATTGTTATAAGTAAATTCTTGCTATTTTTATTTTTTTAAGCATTGAGAAAGAAAAATCAAATTTGAGTCTGCATATACTTATCACTAGATTATATTTAGATACACATGTATATTTTTATTATTAATTGCTAGTTTTAAAAGCATATATCAAATGACATTAAACTAAGATATATTATTAATTTCAATATTTATTATAGTGACTTAATCTATTATTAATTCCATTTATATATAGTTCATGGTTAATTTATTGTTACATTTATAAGATAATAGAAAACTTGGTGTTTACACTGCCGTGCATTTTGTTTTGAATAGGAGCAAAAGAAAGGAACATTTCTTTCTCAGTTATATGTATATATCTGCCTCATTATAGGCCCCAAAAGTCATAAAACTATTCAGATCAATTTTATCAAGAAAAAAAAAAAGAAGAAATTGCCAATATATACCTTCAAATTGTAGCTAGGGTATAATACGTTGACATATAATAATATGCCACGTATTCCTGAAGGAGATGCCTGGCTTCTCTCTCCCACACAAACTCTATATAATCTAATTTATCCTTGATGATAAGATGTTTGCCATTGTCATCTCAATTTGCAATTTATATAATATATAATAAATACACATTCCCAAAAGATAATAAACCAGAAAAAAAACCCACTCACTTAATTTTCAGTTAATATGCACACCCAACCACCGCTATATGCGTAATTCTATTGCATACGAATGGCAATGACGCAAACGATGACATGTCGGCTGAAGTGTCACTTGGAGCTCTAAAAGAATTAATGGACCACAAATAGAGCAGCACAACCCAAAGGCAATAGGTCATGCACACACTCGAACCTCTAATCCACACTCCTCAACGTGCTTCACTTGTGTCCAAATAACTTCCATCTATATATTCACATTTAACCCAAATCACACGTTAATTTATTCCGTTTCTCTTTTATATTATACAAGTAGAATATATTGAAAATGTTTCCCATGTTCAAAGCAATCATTATTGCCTCTTTATTAAACAATAAGCTTGTAAATGAAGCTGATGGATATTACTATGCACTAGCACCATGCACTGAAGGTTATGGCTGTGACTATGCCCCTGTAGCATCCATGGAGGGTGACAGTAATGATGACGATGACGATGATAAGTGATGTGGAAAAAACTAATTTTAAGTTTTTAAATCATTTGAATCGACTACATGATTATAATTATTTATTTAATTATTATTATTATTATTATTATTTTCATTCACTGTTAGACTATAATTAAATGTCGGTTGTTTATCTCATAATAATTGACAATTTATCACATAATACATATAAACTAGCAAAACCCTAGCCATGGGTTAATTAGGTCTAAAAGTTATAATATGTATGAATATATGTGTATGGAAGGTGATGAATATATATAATAAAATGCATTAATTTTATATTCCCAATTAATATTTGATCGTCTCATAATAATTCATACCATAAATATCTCTTTGGAGATACATTAGTAGTTTTTTAGCCAAATTAAGCCACCTAATTTAATTAATTTAATTTTACGTAGTACATATATGTACAATAATCAATTAATATTTGATAATTCATATTATAAATATCTCTTTGGAGATACATTAGTAGTTTTATAGCCAAATTAAGCCACCTAATTTAATTAATTTAATTTTACTTAGTACATATAGGTACAGTAAACAATTATAAAAACCATAATGGGTGTAGTTTATAATGATTTGGTTGGAAATTGACTTTAAATAATTATTATTTTTTAATTTAATTATAGTCTAAAATAGTTAATTTAAATTATTTTAATAACTCAACTTCAGTTAAAAACGAAAACGATTTTTATGATTAATTCAGGTCTAAAAAACTAACTGGATTATATAAATCAACTAATCAATTAATTTTTTCTTTCTTTACCGTGATGTGGGACAGGATTATTATAACTCAAATTAATTTAAATTATCTGTTAATTTATAACTCAATTTTAATATTAAATAATTAATTTAAATTATTTAAATAATAATTAATTAGAATATATGAATCATTTAACTTTTTCTTTCTTTACCAATGTGGGACAGGGTTGTTACATTCGCAATGAACCTTTACCAAATTGAACTATTATCCATACACAAGCTGATGCAGAGTTTAGGGACTTCTAATAAATGCTCCAAAGATCCATATATTTCTGCATAAATTAGTAATTATAATAATTAATTAATGTTGAGTACGAAAGCTCATTTGTCTAATATATGGACTATAGTATATAATTAAATCAAACATTCACATGGTATAACTATATAAGCCCAATTAATGAAATTGACCTTTTAATTAATTGGAGGCTTGATTGTAACAAGACTCGAATAATAATAAAATATGCAGGGGAGGAGAGGCATTAACTTCCTCCTAAAATTAAGAATAATTATCCCATAAAATAAATATAATAATTTATTATTTAAAACAACACGGTTAACAAGCCAACATATTGAAAAATTATTAATTAACTCATAATTTAATATAATGGACTAAATTTATTTAAAAATTTCTTCTTATTTTAAGAGACTTCGAATAAAACTTTTAAAGTTTTATTTTTTTTATTGATAATAATATTATTTAAAAAATTAAATGAAAAAAATAGAAAACAATAATAAAATAAATAAATAAATAAATATACATAAGAGGCTAAGTAAAACATAGAAAATATTTGTTTATAATAAATTTCAATATTTTAAACATAGTCGGCAAGTATTACATCAGGTAGATTATTAGGATAATACTTTTAGGTTATATTTGAATGCGATTTGGATTTGAAATTTTAATTTTAAATTTTATATTTGAAATTTATAAATTTATAAATTTTTTATTTGGGAAGAATAAAAAGTTTAAAATTTATTTTTTATTTTTTTTTTAAAATAGAGATTTTTATTCAAAAATGAAAATAAACTAAGTAAAAAAAATATTTGAAATATTAAATTTTTAAAAGTTAAATTTCATTAGAGATTTTAATTAAATATAAATTCACTTAATTTTAATAATTCAAATTAAAAATTTGACTTAAATTCAAATTTATATTTCAAATTCTTATCATTCAAATTGACAATTAATATATTTTTAATTATTTAAATTTTTCTCACCTTTCATAACTCTTATCCCCTTTTTTTCATTGAAAATTATGAGTAATATATATATCTTGAGTTTGGGTGTTTATTGTTGTAAAAAAATAATTGATCAAGAGATCGATAAATTCATTATAGTGATAATTATTTATATAAAATATATAATAATTTTATATTTATATATTTTTAATTAATTTTTTATTATATACTTGAAAATTTTATTAACGACCTATGCAAAATGCAAGTTTACAACTAAACTATGATCGAACCATATCTTAAATGTGAAAGCGGTCTATGTACAATAAAATCTACGAATTCCATATTGCTTAAATATTACTAATGAATTTATTAATTATTAGTTCTTTCTGATTATAGAATTTTTAATTGTTCACTGCACATGTCATGATCAGTAAAGATACTAAATTGCGTAGTCACTCAGACCTTTTGATGATGTAGTTCACAGTCAAAGACTCGCATGTACAAGGAGCTGCTCTTTGCGGTCTTAAAATCTATGAGAATATAAACATTGCAGTTGGGAGCGCTATCCTATAAAAGAATCCGATCAAAATGCAGTCTAAATTAGTCAAGATAATTCGGATACTAGACGGAAGTATCGAGAAAAAAAAAATTCCAATTTACAATATACATTTTTTTATATATATAAATTCAACCTTAATTTATGTTATTTGTTTGATGGGCGATTGATTGATTATAAGAAGATGGTAATTTGCATAATTTGAAAAGATGATTACCAAAAAAAAAAAACAAAGGCCGATAGTTCGGAAAGCTCCACTGCTACATATATATTGGAGTTAACCATTATTATTACAAAAACTTATTTATATAATTATATTTACTAATGAAAAAATTAATAATTGATCGAGTTTAATTTGAACATTGTGTGTGTCATAAATTCACTTTAAAAAAAAGGACATTACACTCTAATAAATCAAATGGAGAGTAATCTGAAGTCCAATTAAATTAAATTTTATGCATAAATCCAATGTAATGATGGATTGGATTTATATGAATCCAATCTGACATAAATACAGAGGAGAAGCCCATGCACTAGGTAGTAATCACAAAGAAGAAAATTTTCTAAAAAGAAAAGAGGAATAGCAGATTATGTAGACATCGAAAAATTTCCACATATATCAAAATTAGCAGCAAGGAAATTCTCAAAAGAGGAGATTAAACTGTTTCATGATAAAAAGTTTCTTGCTAATTTATATATGCTCCTTGCCTCATGATAGACACAAAAGCCATAACAGTATATAGATGAAAGACTACTAAATTCCATTCCCATGCAGCAGGGTTCTATAATTAATAAGGTCTCTGCACTAAACCAATTATAATAAGCCAAGTATTGCACATTAGATATATTCTTTTTTTTCTATAGCCTCAGCAGAAATCTACATTTATATGTACTATATATTATCTTTCCATGCCATAATTGTGGCAATCTCAATTTGCATTGCCACTAGCCCACCATTGACCCTGTCCAAAAATCTTGCTTTTTTGGTTGCAATAAATAGCCTAGTATGCTCTTCAAAATAATAATAATAATAAAGTGATATTACATGTCAATTTTATGTATTGTATTAAGTCTATTTTTCCAATAGAATAAAAAAACAGTATATTCATACCTAAACTAAACAATTTCACGAAAAAGAATAATACCTCTTATCCAATCGTAATATGCTTTAATGGAGTACATCAAATGTTGGCTGCGGTGATGTGTCTGCTGAAGTGTCATTTGTAGCCCCAGGAAACTGGAGCCACCGAACCAGTTGTCAAGAAGTACGCGTAGCAGGCATGAGGTCATGCACATGCTTGAAGCCTTAGTCCACACTCCCCACGTGGTTGACTTGTGTCAAACTTCAGTTCACCATCTTCTCCTACCTCTATAAAATCACCACCACATCACCACCCCAGTTAACCACTCAAATTCTATTTCTTTATTGCTCTCTTTAATTTCCATTCTTCTGCTCCAAAACAATCAATAATGTTTCCCATCTCCAAAGCCATTGCTGCCTCTTCTTGCAAATGCAATGATGATCTCCATCTAGATGATGATGCATATTATTATGCCCCACCACCATGCATTGAAGGTGATGGCGATGACGATGATGATGGGGATTATGACTACGCTCCTGCAGCATCCATGGAGGGTGATGGTGATGATGATGACGACGATGATGACAGTGACTGTGCTCCTGCTGCTTAATTATAATTATCTCATTATTAATTATCTATCAATTCATATGAATTAGGTCTTAGAGATGACCCAAAGGTTTTGTAGGTCAGGACTCATAATAACTACTATCTTATATATAGCTCCTAGAACAAAACCAAGATTTTGTCTAGAAGATGATGAGATGCAAATTATGTCAGTCATTTCATAATCCTAGACTAATCCAGTGACGTAATGTTAGTCTTGATTCTCAAGATTATGATGTAT
This sequence comes from Aleurites moluccanus, assembly GCA_948193065.1. Classification (NCBI taxonomy): domain Eukaryota; kingdom Viridiplantae; phylum Streptophyta; class Magnoliopsida; order Malpighiales; family Euphorbiaceae; genus Aleurites; species Aleurites moluccanus. The sequence goes on along the minus strand of CANXYC012179309.1, from coordinate 14,684 downwards.
GGTCGCTTTATTAATTATAGTTTAGAGCTTAATTTGTTCAAGTGGAGTGGAGTAAATGATATAATATTATTGGAGTTTTATCTTTAATTAATTACTAAGAGTGTGAGCATTTTGTTTCTCAAACATATTAATAATGCAGCATTAGTTACAAGGAGAATGTTATTTTGTTGTTTTGTGTCTGTTATTTTATCATTGATGGAGGGACAAGGCCTAAAAGATTGTCAAAAGTAGCATCTAGTGGGACCTATGTAATCTACTTCAGCTACATTTTCTTTCGAACAAAGATATGGTGATTGTTAATTAAATAATGTCTTGATTACATCACATGTAATTAAATATTTCATTGAGATAATGTCTCATATATTCAAAGCCAGCAAAAGCAAGGCTTTGGTAAAAAGAAAGTGAACAATCCAGATTTGATGATCTCATAGAAGACTTTCCCAAGTTGAATCGTGTCAATATACAACTAAAATGACAAAAAAAAAGTTATGCTGGCTTTTCTATATTATCTCTCAGCCACAGTTCTGCATAATTGTTAAGTTGGAATTTATTTGTTTCGCCAAAGTCTTAAGTTCAACTAACCTTAACAGGTACACACGGAAGCTTGAAACACAAATAGATGAAGTTGGGGTGCAACTCGCATGAATATTACCAGTTTCAACTCTCTATATCCCTCTTTATTCAAAATGATTGCAGATAGAACATTGTTGTAAATAAGAGTAACCTTCTTCTTCCAATAGTACTGCAGAAGCAAAAGGGGTCATAGATGTAAATCTATCTCAGTGAAAAGTAGATAGTAGACTGGAATTGAAAGGAGCAGCAAAATTACTGTCCCAGCAACAATTCTTTCAGTACATATATATATATATGATATGTACAATTACTTAAATAACCTTAGGGTTATATAGTACACCTAACATTACAATTATTATACACTAAACCATATTATACAATATATTTTCTTTAATAGCCAAAAACTATGGCTATCAATTTTTCTCATTTTGTTTAAAGCTACGTATTATTATAGAAGACTAAATAAGGAACATCTGGGGGGAAATTGAAAGTACAGGTAAATAGGTCAAGATTGTAATTCTAGTTGATTTATTACTCAATGTATATGTTGTAGATTCTACTAATTATCCCGATGCACATTACCAGTAATCCCACATTCCGATAGTTTTTTTTTTTTTGGCCTATATCTCCACCCAAATGCACTTAAATATAATTCTTTTGCATTATAGCAAAAATCATTCAAGTGTTAACATCCTCAATTCAACATGATGGCTCTACGAATACATTATTTGTTCTCTCTTCACTTAGCTTTGTCACTGAAATGTATCTAGATGCCTTACTTATCAACCCATTAAGTTTAGCAATAAGCTATATATAATATAAACAATCAATATTTCAACAGTTTATCATTCCAACTGGAATAGTGAATCACAGAGTAAAGATCACTGCATGCCTCAAATAAATACATGAAAGAGCAATTACACATAAAGTATAAATGTTAGGAAATATAATTCAACTCAATTCTTTTTAACTTGTTTATAATTGCAAAAGCATTTTAAAAAATGTAATTTCCTGAAGATTAACAGAGTTGAAGGTTAGTTGGAGTTTATTTTGATGTTGAAGACACTGAAATGAGCAATATCAGAGCTCATAATGACTTCCATGGCAACTCAAATCCAAGTTTGCTAACCAATGCAAGAGCAGAAAATGAAGCATCCCATCGATGCGCACATACAAAAAACAGTGATTTGAGAACTTAACTATTGTCTAAAAGAGAGATTGAGTTGAGAAGGCAACGAAAAGATAGAGAAAACCGAAGTTGAGTGTGGGAAAGTAAAGAAAAAAATTGGGCTTGAAAAATAGTGAACAACCCTACAAAGTGAGAGATTCTCTGACTCTGGAGGCAAATGAGTGATGATATTTAAAAGAATATGAAAAATAATCTGGAATTAATGGAGTTCTGGACCACCTCTGGTCATATCATTTAAAAGAAAATACAAACAGGATATACAAGCAAGCATTTATCTGCCACGAACCTAAAAAAGTTTATGGAATGGCAATTGAAATCTAGGCTTTTGGTATATTCTGTAGCCCAAATTGTTTCTTTGCAGTTACTTGGCCAACTATTGAATGTAACAGTTGACAAAAGCAAGTCTGCTGCTAAATTTCCACTTGCAAAAACTCTTAAAGTTTCACAGTCAACATTATCATTTCAGCACCCCCAGACAAAAACTTCCAAGCAAACACATTTCGATGGCCTCTTCTTAAATTTTTAAGCAAGCATATCTCTATGGCCTCTTCTTGAAAATTTAGGTGTAAGTAACTCAATCCTCTCGCCTCATAAAATTTCTGGGAATTTTGAATCTTAACCAACAGCATCTTATGATGTTAATAAACTAAAAAAATTCTCTTCCGCAGAAGAAATATTGAAGGAGCATTCTTATTCATCAAAATTCATAGCAACAAATCTTCTGTTTCCATTTCATTATCTTCGGAACTCAATAATGGTTTGGCCATCCCATCCAGCAGGGAATATATTTCTCTCATCTTTGGGTGAGATGGATCCCCAGCCAAAAACTCATGGATGATGTCATCAATCTCAACTGAGCTACAACCAGGCAACTTTTTTACTCCAAGATCTTTCATTTTCCTTCTCACTTTGGTTACATCTTCCCATCTGTATGCAGAAGCATATATATTAGCAAGAAGCGTGTGGACATAGGAATCATTTGATTCAATTTTCACCAGCTGTTTAGCCACACGCTCACCCATCTCAACATTGCCATAGATTCTGCAAGCACTAAGCAAAGAACCATAAAGTGGAACTATGATGGCATTATCTTCATCTGGCATCCTCTTTATTAGCTCCTCTGCTTCATCAAGCAGTCCTGCTCGACCAAGTAAGTCAATCAGACAACCATAATGTTCTAATTTTGGCTTAATCTGATACATAGCTGTCATGGAATTAAAGAACTCACGACCTTCCTCAACCAGTCCACCATGACTGCAGGCACTTAAAACTCCAATAAAGGTAATATCATCAGGTTTAGCCCCGGCTTGTTTCATTTCAGAAAACAACTCAAGTGCCTTGCTTGTTTTACCATTCATGGCAAGCCCACACACAATTGAAGTCCATGAGGCTGTATCTTTTTCTGTTAACCCATAGAAAATCTCCAAAGCTTTTTCTATGCACCCACATTTTGCATACATTTCTATTAAAGCAGTGCCAACAACTGCATCTATGGGAATCCTGTTCTCATCTATGAATTCATGAATCCACTTGCCTTGCTCTAGAGCTCCTGTTTGAGCACAACCAGTGAGAAGAGAAACCACAATAAATTTGTCCGGTTTGATTCTTCTGATTTGCATTTCCCTAAACAGTGCCACTGCATCATCAAAACGGTTGAATTGCACATACCCATTAATCATAGCTGTCCAGATAACAACATCCCTGACCGGACTTCTCTCAAACAACTCTCTAGCCTCTTCTAGCTCACCACTGTTTGCATAACCATACACCATGGTCGTCCAACAAAGAACATTTTTAGAAGTCATTTCTTCAAAAATTGCTCGGGCTGTACTCAAACAACCACACTTACAATACATGTCCAGTAATGCATTCCCAATAATAGAAGTAAATTCAAGCTTCTCTCTCACATAATGGTGAATTTCCTTGCCAAGTTCCAAATTTTTCACTGCGGTACAAGCTGAAAGAGTACTCACAACCGTAGCTTCATCAGGCCTCAAATCACTCTCTTCTTGCATCCTGTAAAAAACATGTATGGCATCCTCAAATCTTCTACATTTAACATATCCAGAAATCAGCACATTCCATGAAATTACATCTCTGTCGGGCATTTCATCAAACAGCTTCTTCATAATATCAATTTGACCGAACTGAGCGTACATGTCGATGAGCGAGTTACGTACATATGTATCAAACTCAAGCCCAGTTTTTACCACAAATCCACGTAGCTTTTCACCCTCTAAAACCTCTCTTAAGCACCCAATTGCTTTAAAAACAAATGGGTACGTGAAATTATCAGGCCACAGACCATCTTCCCGCAATTTATGGAAAAGCAAATGAGATTTTCTGTAGATTCCTTTCTTTGCAAACGCCTTGATCAAGAGGTTGTATATAATTAAAGATGGAACCTTTACACAACTGAAAATTCTCTCTGCATAGTGCAAGTTTCCATTAGATGGGTCCGTGCAAAGGAGCATTAGCTTAGTAAGAGCGAAGGTGTTTTGGTGGAGGCCCAACTGGAAGATCTGGGCGTGGATTTGTTTGAGATGGGACATTGATTTGCAGTTTTTGAGAAGAAAGAAGCATGATTGTTTGCTGATCTTGATAGTGGGGTTTGTAAAGGTAGAGAATTTGCTTGGTTTTGAAAGGCGATGGCGGGAAATTAACTTTAACCACTGAAAGTTGCGTTCCATATTTGGCAGTGCGTTTGACAATAGTTTAGAATTTAAATGCCGCCTTCGGATCGGGCGGAGCCCAATTAGCCCAATCTTGATTGAAGGGGTTGGCAAAAAAAAAATCACAAGAGGAATTTTTTTTTTTAGAATTAAAAGAAAATATTTTAATTAAAAAAAAATTGTATATAGCTACCCTTACAACTACTCAATGATTAATTGCTTCAGATGTTATATAATTTTGGCTCTTTTAAGCATTTAAGAGAATTTCAGACATATCATAAAAGTATGAATAAAAGAATGAAGTATTTGAATCATTTATTTAATTAAGTATACTTATAATTTTAATTACAGGATCAAAAAGATCATGAATAATCACTGAATTTTATAATTCTGTTCAAAAATTTTGCTAAATTCTAATAATTGATTGAATTGCAAGTAAGAGATGATCTAATCACTAGAAAAAGATGTAATTATAGTGGAATTACAAATGATTGTTGGATCACAGTAAATGTGAATAAAAAATTGAGATACTAAGTCATGGAGAATAATTACAGAATAACTGTAGTTGTAGGAATGACTGTTATGATTTACTCTACTAGAGAGTTAATGAAAAATTATTCCTAGGGAGGTTTTGATTTGATTGATTGTTGTTGTTTTGTTGTGTTTGATTGATTGATAGACTGATTGGGGTTTGCATCTATCTTCTCTTTCTGTTTTTATAGCCTATGAGGAGAAACTACTTGGAGCCACTACTACACGTTCTCAGCTTTCCTCCTTATGCGCACATCGTCTTTGATTTAATAGAGCCTTCTAGATATTTCTTCACTATACATGTCAAATAAACAGACTAAATGCTTTTATTAGTTAACGAGCTTTAATTAAAGTGAGCCCACATCATTAGTTAAATTAATTAATTAAATTAAATTAAAATAAGTTCAATGGGCCAAATCTAAATAAAATGGATTTAAAATAAATGAATTTTTAAATTAATTAGAATAAATTATTATTTAATATATTAATATAATTAACATTTTCATTTTTCTATTTTAAAAAATTAATTAATTAATTTCTAATATTTTTATTAAATAATAATATAATATTATATATATTAATTCATATAAATTTTTAATCGAGATATTTTCGAGCATTTCAAATAGGTCATAACCATAAAAAATTTTACCATATTCTTACGCACTATGAATGTCTTTACTGGTGACTGCACACCTCTTAAACGCTAAGTTTACTGTATCATTTTTACTCTCATTACTCTCGCTTGACTCTTCCAAAGATAAATGAAATAGGTAAATAAATAAATTTGGGAATTAGAGTTCATACCTTTTGCATTTAAGTTAAATGTCGTTTTCTTTTTTTTTTAATTACATTTTTTTAAAATAGCTAAATTTTCATGTGAATTAATAAAAATTCACATTAAATTATATGCAATTAAAAAAAAATAAGCTAGTGTGATTCATAAGCGTTATATCAATATTATATTATCAAAAACTAACTGTATTAAAACTATAAATCCCAAAATATGAATAGCATAAATCTCAAATTTCTTTTATATAAAAAAAATTCATAAACTCCAAATCACAGTGCTTTTTGTACTTACTAAAAAAATCTCATAAATGATTATTTTTATGAAATCAATTTGTTTCAACTATTTAGAAATATATTTCATTTTTTAGAAAAAAAAAAAAAAAAGAGTAAATTCATTACTTTATTGGACCAACTGATAAACTAAAAGGCCTAAAAGGGAGCAATATCTAATTTGATCTTTAAACTTTAGCCAAAAATTTTATATAGATCTTAATGTTTGATTTTGAGTTGATTCGAGTATTACACAGACGAAGCAAAAGGAGTCTTTTGGATGAATGATAAAAATGGGTGAAGTAGGATCATTTTATATTTTTAATAATAAAAATTAATAAATTTAAAAATATATAATTATTAAAAAAAATTATTTATTTTAATCTTTTTGATATATTTATTATTTTAATTAATTTACTATTTTAATCTTTTTTTATTTTTTTCAATTCTCTCATAATTTATCTCTCAATTATTACTTTTGTTTTTAATATTTTTTAATAAAAATATTATTATAATATTAAAATAAAATGTAGTTTTGACTATAAAATATGATAATTAAATTGAAATATATTAAAAATAAATTTAAAATATTTATTATGGGTGGAAGTATTTAAAATTAATAAAAATATTAAAATAAAAAATGTTCCTAGATCTAGGTTTGAAAACCATATATGGGCAGCTCCACGAGCCCTTTCTCAAATAAAACCAACGGTGGATATACATTGTGACCCAAAGGGTCTCTCTCCATATGTATATATATATTAAAAGTGTAAACATCAGAAGTGTAACCATTCTTTAAATAAAATCGCCAGGTCCGAACCCAGAAGCCTTTAATAAGCTGGACAATGTGAAGATATTGGATTGGCTAAGCCTCAACTATTTAGCAATAATTAAAAATTTTAAATCAAAATTATTAAATATTAAGTTAAAATATTAATAAAAAAACAAAACATCATTTATATTAAAATTAATTTTAAAAAATATAATAATAATAATTAATTTAATATATTAAAAAAAATTAAATATCTAACTATAAAATTTAATTATTGTTTAAACATATATTTATTGATGATTAAAAAGTTATATTAAAAATCAAATTAATTGCCGTTATTAATTCATTTTTTTTTAAATCGATAAAATTTGATAATATATAAAAGTTATAATTGCTAATTATAATTTGATCAATTAAAAAAAATATTTTTATTTTAAATTAATAATTATCAATCATCCATCTAAACAATTTATAAAATATTAATTTAAGTAAAATTAAAAATTTCCTAATATTTTTATGGTGGCTTGGATTTTGAATTTCGATCTCCTAATCATTTTTTTTTTAATCCGCCATCCTAAAAAACCATATTTTTCTCTTCTTCATGTTTTCATCATCATCCACAAGAGCAACTCCAACAATAATAAAGAATCGATACCTTTAAGGCACCAAAACTAGTTCATTGGATTTCTTTTCACCATGGCTTCTTGCATTTTTTGGTCTATCTATCTTCAATTGAAGATATATGACAACAGACCCGAATATTTCTAAAGAAATTTCCAAGCTTTTAGTAAATCACAAGTTTTATGGAGGTTTTAGTGGCTTATTTTTATGCATTTTAGTTTGTTTCAGTTTGGTTATAGGCTTATGATAAGATCTGCAAGTTAGTTTGCTTCTTGCGATGGGTCTCTGCAAATTGGACGAAGCAAATTTGGGTTTTCAGATCTGGGTTTCACAAGGGTTCATCTTATTTATTTATTTTTTAATTTGTAAGTTTTTAATTTTTTATATTTTTTATTATTTAAAATATATTTTTAAAATATTTAAAATTTTTTATTATTTAAATTATGAAAAGGGTTTCCACATTTAACTATGTTAATCTTAAGTAGATATCTAAAATTCAACAAAATATTTAATTACAGGAGTTAATTATATTAATTTTTTCTAAATCCATTAAAATTCAGGCTACTAAGGTGTAAAAATAGATAATAAGATTTAAAAAATCTCATTTAACACTTTTAATTTTTTGACTCGCTTTTTAAAATATTTTAGAGAGTCATTATCTCTCATGAGAATTGATTATCTATTTTTTTTAATTATTTTTCTCTTATTCTTTATTTGTATTTTTTTATATAATAAAATATTTTATAATTTTATTAATTAAATAATAAAATATAAAATGAAGTAAGAAGTGTTATTGAAATATGTATAATTTTTAAAATGAAGTAAGAAGTGTTACTGAAATATGTATAATTTTTAAAATAACTTAAAATATATAATTAAATTATTTATAATTTAATAAAAAATAAAATAAATAGTATTATTGGAAATGATTTAATAAAGCAAATTTAGGAAGTGCTGCACAAAAATGGAATAAGTAGGATTTTTCTTTTAACTCAATTTGATTAAAATTTTTAAAATAAAAATAAATATTTGATGAAATTTTATTTGGTCCAACTGATACCAAAAAATTAAGTTGGATTGATTAAAAGAAAATTATATCAAAATAATAATATTTTATTTAAAAAATTTGACCAATTCAAATAAAATCAACTTAATTCGACTCAAAAATTGACCCGACGAATTTAAATCAAAATTCGAATGGATCGGGTCGATCCTTAATAGCCCTACCTACGGTTTCGTAAAGGTTTAATTACTGTTCGACGACTTACCTGTCAAAATTCAACTCCATCTACTCATAATCTCAGATAAATATTTTCTCAAAATCCCCAAAACACAGTCGTTTTTGCTCCCACTTTGTCCCAAACTAAAAGAAAACTGGCTCCCATGTTTATTTTGTCACGAATCAGAAGTCTGTCAGTTTTCCACCATTTACATTGAAGATCTGCCTTCAGTATTGTGTCGGTGATTCCTCTCTCTCTCTAAAGTCTTGATTTTGTTTCCCTATTTTTAATCTTTAATTTCATTATATATAGTCAAGTGGGGTTCTTCTAATCTTTTAATCAGTTGTTTAATTGATTGAATCCTTGTGTTCCAATCGATTTCTCCGGTTTTATTATCGTAGATCAGCCTCAATTCTACTACCCATATCTCAGATTCTACAAATGAAGTTTTTTTCTAGCTCGTATTCTTCTGAAATGGCTACCCACAAATGCCAATATTATTTGTGTCTTTAGATTGTCAAAGATCTCATCAATTGTTAATTTGAATTTTCTCAATTCCTTGAATTACACAAAAGGGTTCGGAAATGTCTTCTATTAGAGTCGATTCCACAAAGCAATTAGCCACGAGCAGTCTCGTTCTGGGTTATGCGCTCTGTTCAAGTTTGCTTGCTGTGATTAATAAATTTGCTATTACCAAATTCAATTTCCCTGGTCTTTTAACTGCATTGCAGTACTTGACCTCTGTATTAGGCGTATGGCTTTTTGGCAAATTAGGATTTTTGCATCATGATGCCTTCACATATGAAACTGCCAAGAAGTTTTTGCCTGCTGCAATTGTTTTCTACTTGGCAATCTTTACTAATACTAATCTTCTACGCCATGCCAATGTGGATACTTTTATTGTATTCAGATCCTTAACACCCCTTTTGGTAGCTATTGCTGATACTGTGTTTAGAAAACAGCCAATTCCATCCAAGCTTACTTTCTTGTCCTTGTTTATTATATTGGGTGGTGCTGTTGGGTATGTGGCCACTGACTCTGCTTTTACTTTGACGGCTTACTCTTGGGCACTTGCTTATTTAGTGACCATCACTTCAGAGATGGTTTATATCAAGCACATTGTGACAAATGTTGGGTTGAATACATGGGGTCTTGTGTTGTACAACAACTTGCTGTCACTGATGATGGCTCCTGTTTTCTGGATTCTCACGGGAGAGTATAGTGAGGTTTTTGCTGCTATGGGATCGAAGGCTGGGAATTGGTTTGAATTTGATGCATTTTTTGCAGTGTCTTTGTCGTGTGTGTTTGGATTGGCTATTAGTTTCTTTGGGTTTGCAGCAAGGAGGGCGATATCTGCAACAGCATTCACTGTTACTGGTGTGGTCAATAAGTTTCTTACGGTTGTGATCAATGTGGTCATTTGGGATAAGCATGCCAGTCCAATTGGTTTGCTTTGCCTCCTTTTCACACTTGCAGGGGGAGTTCTTTATCAGCAGTCAGTTACTAGGGCTGGGGCTGGAAATGAACCTGTTTCCAAGCAGACAAACAGTGAAAGTGATGTTGATGAGGAGAAGGAAGCGAGCATATCTGGTAAACATGCTTCTGCATGACAACTATTATTTCATATATTTTGTTAGTTTGTTTAACATTGATGATGTTTGAAGAGTCTTATTGGGTTGTATGGAGAGGTTTTTATGTGTAGTGCTAGGTATTAAGGAGTATTTTTAAAAAAATTGTCCGCCTTCCTATGTTTCTCTTTAGTATTTGATAATGCTTTTATCCTTTATTAACAATGTTTTGGCGTTCTTGTATATCGCCGTCAAGAAGTATTGTGTTTTTTACTTCTACCTAATTATTGAGGCTGTGGGAAGCTGTCTACCAGATACAGCAAAATCTAGAATTCAAGATTGAGGTCAAACTCATTGGTTAGGTCCCAATAGAGATATAAAATCTCTAGGTTTAGGAGTTAAAATTATCTTTTCGGGCGAACACTAGAACTCCGTTGCCATGTTTGAATTTGGAACTCCAGACTTTTAATTTGCCTCATATGATTAAAATGAATTGGGGTTAACATGTTAATAAATGAGTTTATATTGCCTTTGAAGTGTGATGTGAATCAGATTAAATTTCCAAGTTTATATTTTATAGGTAATTGTTGTACTTTTGCAGTTTGATCTACCATTTCAGGATCAAACTTAGATATAATTGAGAATATACTACTGGTCCTAGACTATTATGAGTTTCAGCTACATCTGTGTCAACTGGCTTTTCCCTTGATATGCTCCAACAGAAGTTGTTACTCGTGTGAACACTTGGCGATTCATTTCATGAGAAATACATGGGGGTGGGGCCTGGATTAGAGGTTGCCTTTTATTTTTATAATTGTCTCTTTTCCGTTTTTCTATGTTTTTGTGTAAGCATTCTGCAAGAGAGAATTTGTTTTTGTGTAAGCATTCTTACATAAATGCATTCTGCTACTGTAAGAGAGCACCATGTGTTGGTGCTGGTCCTGCAATCCATTTATTAGTCATTGACTTAAATGTGTTTTGCTATTGTAAGGGTGAAATCCAAGTTTCCTATTGATAATTAGCATTCAACTTTTGCAGTATGATCTGCTATTTGAGGGTCAAATTCAGATCTTTTAATTTATATCAAATGCATTAGCTTCTCATTTTCTCTCCTTTGTGTGTTGGGGATCGCACATGAAATGCAAGAGGCCAAAACATTTGCATTTTTTATTTTCCCCAACCAGTTTTGCCAAAAACAGTGCTTTAGACTACGGATTTGAGGTTGTGGGAAAAATTCTTGTCTTGATTTCCTTGAATTTCTTAGATTGAATTGAAATTATTCAACTGTGGCCGGTTGAAAGTTACAACAAATTCATGCCCTGAAATTTCTTATCCTTTTAGGATTTCATTTGTGATTGTTGTATAGAAGATATTGTTGTAGTTTGTTTCTGATCTAGCCAAAAATGCAGGCGGTCCCCGAGTTTGAGGTTGCGTCCTTGTCTAGTCATCATATGCATTTTGATTGAACCTTAAAAAAGGGCTTGATTTTGCCGACTGTATATAGAGCTGAAAGTATAGAAAGTTTGAAATCCATCACTACAATGCATTGGTCAGAAATTCCCTACATTAACAAAATCCGACTTTAGATAATCCCTTGGAATTATTTTTTTATTGTAAAATCTGGAGATGAGCTTTGTCGCCACTCGCCAGTACACATGAAGGTTTTTCAGAACTCGCAAGTGGAATTGCCGTGCCGGGACTTGGACTTGAAAGGCCGAAAGCAATTGCCAGTTTCTTTGTGTGAAGACTCGAGTGCAGTCTCCTTTTTCACTTCATCCAACTCGAAGTGAAATTGTCATAACCCACTACAAATGAAATTGCATCTGGTTTTATTCCCATACTTACATCTCATGGAAATACTCCAGAGGCCTCTCCCCTGGTCCAGACATAGCAAGGTCATTAATCATCATTTTCACACAAAACAACTGCTTTTTCCGCATTTTGTCAAACAAAATCTCTTGCAAGTGATAAACAACCAAATGTACAGTAAACATCCATAGTTGCAGTATTGAGGACCTCATGAAACCCAAGTAAACGTCCATAGTAGCAGTGTTGAAGACCTCGTTAAACCCAAGTGGGCATAAGCACCAACCATTGTTTGCTTAAGAAACCACACTCTTGTAGTCATTTTATCAAACATCTTTTTAGCTAACACCGAACACCCTTAATTGGAATACATATCCACCCAAGACCCCCATATTATAGGGTAGGCTGCCCATAAACCAGCCCATTATGCTCCAATTTATTGGGCCCGTACCCATTATTTTTCAAAAATATTACACAAATATACTGTTTTTTTATTTTTTTTTTCAATTTTACGATTTTTTTTTTCATTTTTACTGTTTTTTGATATATATTTAATATATATATATTAAATATATTTGGTATATGTAGTATTTTTGAAAAAATATTTTTAAATATATAATATTTTTGAAAATTTTTTTCTAACAGTAAAAAATGAAATATTTTTTATTTTTTTCAGTATTTTTGAAAAAATCCCTAATTTTTCTCCAATTGGGTCATTACATTTCCCTTCCTAGACTCCAGCAATTGGAAGGTATCCGACTCTTCAGGAGCACAAAGGTCATTTCGTCAAAAGAGGGGCAAACTAAAGCTAATCTATTTTATAATAAAATGTGTAATAGGAGTAGTGTGATTAACATCTGTTTGGATAAGCCATTAATAATCAAATTATCACTTATCAGTTTGGCAGTACACTTATCACCTTAATATTGTGACCAACCTTATTTTATCAACGCTTCACAAATTACAATATAATAAATTACCCTATTTTTTTTTTTATTTAAATTTCTTACAAATAATTCTATTTATGATTATTTATCTTCTTTCATATATTAAAAAAATTAATGGACGGCACAATAAATCACTGCACTAATTTGTTACATACTAATAAAATAAAAGTAAAAAAAAAATAATCAAGGGTTTTTGTAAAAAAAAAAAAAATTCACTTATTAAATAAATGTTAATAATTTTATATTTTTGTCCTTATCAAAGTAATATAAAATAAAATTAAAATATTTTTATATAAATATATTGCGGCACTGTGAAGTGTAAAGAACTTTTTTCTATATTGTATTTTATTCACTTTTTTCATATTATTAAAACATACGGCATAATTTAAAATTAATAAAAATTAATAAACTAAAAAAAAATATTCAATGGCATTATTGTTATATTGGTCAACTTTTAGGATAGTTTTATTTTTGTACTTTTAAATTTTACTATAAAATAAATAAATGCTTCTATTATAATATAGTTAGTGAGATCCATAAATTTTTATTTTTATCAATGTACACAAAAATATATATACTTATAAGTAGATATAAGAAAAAAATAGATAAAGATAAATTTATTAATATTGATAATATTATGCATATATATTATATTTTAAAAAAATAAATATATTTTTACATAAATTAAATTATAATTTTTAAAATGAAAAAAAAAACATTGAAATTAAAACCAATCACCTTTTATTATTTTATAAAATAGGATCATAAAATCCAATGATTATATTAAAAACTTTTATGAACAAGTTAAAAAAAAAAAAAAAAAAAAGACTAAATTTACAATAGAAAATGAAATAAATTTAATTAGTAGTATTCTTTTATTATTATAAATTTGATAAAATTAAATATATAATAACTGAATTAAAAAAAATGATTTTTCATTTGAAAAATCTTAAAAAATTTAGTCTAAATAAATACAAAATAGGCTTTAAAAGTATGAAAATAAAAATATCTTAAAAGTTGATTAATATAATAATAATATCATTAAAGATTTTTTTAATTTATATTAATTTTAAATTATGTCGTATTTCTTAATAATATGTAAAAAATAAAAATAAAAATGCAAAGAGGTGATTAGCACTCCTCTTTTGCCATTAAAATGATAAAGAAAAGAAACAAATAGTAATGTAAGTTTAACATTTTCCTCGACAATATCTAATGATTGCCCACAAAAACAACGGAATCAGTTTCTTCTTCCTCTCTTTTTCGGTGAGTGCTAGAGTTACTTGATAAAAATTCAAGTAAATTTTACTTGATTTGGTAATAGAAAAAAGTGAGGGTATTTAGTTAAAAAAATTTATTAATTTATTTTAGCCGGTTGCAAAGAGAGAATTTTTTTCCCTCAATTTTTTTCTTTCTTTCCGCTTATTTCATTATGTTTCCTGCTGAAAAATATCACATAATTACTATATGAATTATTAATTAAATAATAATTAATTTAAGAATAGAAAAAGAGTAATTGCTTTGAACATAAAATGTGTTATTAATAAAAATTAATTATTTTAATTGAGTAACATTTAGTGTATGGAGAAATAATTAGTAATATATGAAAAATAAAAAAAATATATTTTATCCCCAAATTGCAATTTCATTTATTTTTTTCAAATTGTAAATTAAATCAACAATTTGAAATATAATTTATTAATTTAAAAGAATAAATAATATAAAA
>CANXYC012179267.1:0-16609 GCA_948193065.1 Aleurites moluccanus | reverse complement strand
TTGAACAGATCGTGGTTCAAGATTATCATTTTCATTCATAATATTTAATGCTACATTATATGCAAAATAATAGTTTACAACAATTTCATGTCGATTCCATATTTTTTCAGAACCAACATAATTTATCAATATCTCTTTATTTTAATTAATTTCACACACTTTTACTTTTTCAGGAAGTGTATTTATGTTAGTATTTGCATTTTCAATAAAATTATCTTTATTATTTGTTTATTTTCTCTTTCGATGATTTTTAACCTTATAACTAATAGTTGTTCATACTTTAAGCGTGCCTGAGATTTATTAATATTAATATATTATCCTTCTGAGATAACAATACAAATTAAAACGTTAACAGCTGTTATATGAGATTTTATTACTCGTTTTAAATCAGCAAGTGCATCCGGCAATAAATTTGCTAATTTTTGCAGATAAATTAATTTATGAACTTCTTGTTCATATTATTTTGTATTGCTCAACTTTCATTATCTCCCCCTGATACTGAGAATATTATTTTATCAAATGACAATCTGCAAATCGAGCAATAAATACATCTCCCATTAATGACTCGAAATATTTAATTATTGAGAGAGACTTATATCCAACTTATATTTTTAACATCTTTTGATAACTCATCTTAGTGCATTGTGGTGGAATAATTAGAATATATACCGCACATTCAAAAATTTTTAGATGAAAAATATATAGATTTTGACCAAAAGTCAATTGATTAATTTGAAGGATCTTATAGTTCTTCAATGGATTCAATGTGAATTTTTAATATTTTTTTCATTATTTTTAAATCAAAATAACCTAACTTATCATTCCAAATAATAAAAATATTTGGATATGTAAATTTCTGGTTTACTATAATATTCTTTTCAATTTTACTAATTTTTGTATAATACAAATTAGAGAAGATAACAAAAAAATTTTCACTATATTTTTCTACCCGAAATAATACTTATAATATGGAGATATTATTAATTCCTCTCATTTACTGTCTCAATATGATATTCGTTACTGTGAATATTTTTAAAACTTAATAAATTTCTATGAGACTTTAGAGAAAATAATATATTTTGTATAGTAAATTTTGTTTTTCTTGTGATAATATATTGACTCTTTTGGAGTTCTCAATTTTTTTTTATTTTATTATAAATATTTGTCTCACTCATTTTCAAGTAAGAAAAATATTTGACATTTTTTTAAATTGTACGAGTTATCGCACCATTCACAATATATATAGAAATCAATTCTCCTTTTTAATATTTTCAAAAACATATTTGTCACATCAATGTGAGCAATATATATATGATCATAGGTAAGATCATCATTATTAGAGATAAAATTTATTTTCATATTTTTCCTATTTTTTTGCGATGTTCGATAAATATCAATAAGATATTTTATCATACGATAAGTATTTTACCAATTTTTCTTCATACCATATCGATAATATTTACTTTAAAAAAAATTTGTCCACCTTTTCTATTCTTATTTCTGTATAATTTTATCCTACTTATGGTGGTAATAAATATTTTTATTTTATTCTTATGAAAAGAATAATTATTATATATTTATCTTTAAATTTTACCACATCCACTTCAGGGAATGAGATAAAATTAGTAGAATATGTTTCATGAATTTTTCAGTAACAACTTGTTATTTTATTTAGTTAAATATCACTCATTCACTTCAGGTAATGAGATTGAACCATGATGCATGAAATTAATTTATAATATTTTTACAATCTTTTTATCGATATTGCTATTATAGGAGCATATTCGATATATGAAAAATATTAACATATTATTATTTATAAATATTTTCTACACATTAAGAGTTAATTTTAACAAAAATCAACATATCTAAAATAAAAGAATAACTTTGCAATATCAAAAGAAATAAATTTACTATCATTATCAATACATGATTAAATTAAAAATAATAATAATTATTATTATTTTAATTTTTTTTTTCACTTATACTTTTATAAGATTATAAATATAGATCATTTTTTTTTATTTCAAATTATATTTTAACAAGTATAAAATATTATAATTTGTACAAAAACAAATATCAAAATTAGAGTATAAATTTTTTCATGTTAGATGTAGATTGAAAAATAAAATAATAATATATAAAAATAGAATTTACTTACTCAAATATATGAATTATAATATTATCAAGAAAAAAAAATTTCAAATTTCAAATACTTGAATAAAAATGTTATCAAGACAAAAATTTCTAAATCTTTTTAAGAAAACTATCAAATGTGTCATGGAAAACAAAATTAGGTAGCATAATAATAAAAGAATTTTGATATACCCATTAACAAAAAAAAAAAAAAAACTTTAAAACATTTAAGTATAATCTTATTATCAATAATAAACAACGAGATATGAATTATAAATAAAAAAAACAATGACAATATAAGAATTTTCTATAACAATAATAAACTCATGTATTTTAATATATTTTCATAAATATAAATAATTCATTAAGATAGTGAAATAAATAAGATGTATGAAATTAACGTTTTAAGAGTAGATAAACTTACTTGGATTTGATTGCTTAAAAATAGAGAATCATGCTGATAACGTGTTGTGAAAATAAATAAAACAATGATAATTAGAATAAGAATAAGAACAAGAATAAAAATGTAGAAGAGGGAGTATTCTATTATCTTCTTGGTGTATATTACAAAGTAATATGAACTCTTATTTATAGAAGTCATCTTCATCATACGTTACAATATATAAAAATCAATCATAAATTACAATTGTTATAAATATATACATAAATGTGGATGTCCATTCATCTATTCCACTACTCATAAGATAAATGTGGATATCTATTCATTTATCCCACTACTCATAAGTTTTTGTAATTAAGTTTAATTTTATTGCACCATTTATATTATAATTTATGTTATAATTTATGGTTGATTTTTATGTATTGTAACATATGATGAAAATGAACTTTATAAATAGGAGTTCATATTACTTTGTAATATATATCAAGAAGATAATAGAATACTCCTTCTTCTATATTCTTATTCTTATTCTAATTATCATTGTTTTATTTATTTTCATAATATGAGTCAATTTTTTTAAAGTAAAATATTATTTAGTTTATGAAATTTAATGAAATTAATATTTGGGTATCTGTACTTTTAGAAAGTAGCTGTTGAATTCCTCACGTTTGATTTCGTCACAATAATTGATCATTCTATGTATTTAACCGTTAAATATCATTAAAAAAATGAAAATACTCCTAATTTTTCATCAAATTTTCTTTTTCATTCTATTTCATTAAAATTTACTTCAAATTTTTTTAAATTTTTTTAAATTTTTTTCACAATCAAATATTCATTTCTCCATATAATTTCACTAATCATAATACTCACACATAAATTTTACTTTAATTTCAACAAATCCAAAATTTATACAACTAATTAATTTATTAATTAAGTACGAAAAAAGAAAAAAAAATTACAAGATAAAGAAAAAATAAAAAAATATGAATATGAATTTTTTACAATGAAAAATAGGAAAAAAATAAGAAAAATAAAAAAATAAAGAAAAAAAATATAAAAACTGAAAATGAGAGTATTTTAAAAAATTTATTTATTTTTTAACAAAAAAATTAAAAAAAAAATAATAAAATGACTAATTATTATGACGGAATGAAATCTTATATATCTAATAGTTATTTTTTTAAAATACATAGATTTAAATATTAATTTCGCTAAGTCTAATGAATTAAATAATATTTTTTAAATATTATATTAATTTTTTAAATAATTAAATTAAATAATTTATGCCAAGATCTTGAATTAGTAAAATAAAGTAAATATTTAATTCAAAATTAGGTATTATAAATATAAAATAAGATGAAAAGTACATCTAGTAAAACGCTGAGTTCCAAATCCTAGCAAGTAGTAGTACAATAAAACATGACATTGATAAGCTGAGGAAAATTGGACATACCACGTCATCAATCCGCAGAGACTAAAATTTCAAAATCTCATCCGTCCAATAAACATTAACGGTTCAAGTTTCTCTTCAAAACATCCGCCACGGATCGACACCAAAGTATCTAAATCTCTTTATAAATACCCCGTACCTTTCTTCATCTTCTTCACCAAATCAAGCAATTAATCGTTTTCTGCTTCGATTTGCTTTTCTGATTCCCATTACAAGCTTTCTTTTCAGGTAAAGTCCTAAACTGGACCTTCTTCAGTATATTTTTCGACATTTCTTCTCTGTTTTGAGGAGTTTTTGCTTCTCGTGTTTGAATTTTCTTTTTCCGGGAAGTCATGATTTGATCAATACGAAAAATTGGGGTTTCCTTAGATCTTTTGTTTTTTTTTTAATGTTATTTTACGGCTTAACAATTTTGATTTTGGGGTTTGCAAATCGCTCATAATTCTTTAATTCGATGTAATTACAGTTTGTAATTTTGTTAATTATGCACTGATGATTCTGTGCTTTCTCTTTTTCTGATAACTGATTTAGATTAGGGTTTTGTTGGGATCATAATGTTCTTGCTAATTTTAGTTTAATTTGCTATTTATTGTTGTTTTTTGCTTAATTTTTTGTGAGTAATTGTTTGGTTCTGGGAGATGTGGGACAATAAGTTGAAGATTTCAATCTAGAATAGTATATTGGTGTTTGGTAGAAGAGAAAAGCGCTAGATAATTTGGCGTTTTGATTGGAATTTTATCACCCTCTATTGCATTAAGTGATTTCAACTTTTAGATTTATTGGGTTCTTCTCGGTCTTAATAACCAATATGATTTGTTTCTACAGATCCTCTTTTTGTGAACAAAAATGTCTGGACGAGGAAAGGGTGGCAAAGGGCTAGGAAAGGGAGGAGCCAAGCGTCACCGTAAAGTCCTTCGCGATAACATTCAAGGCATCACAAAACCAGCAATTCGCCGTTTAGCTCGAAGAGGTGGTGTGAAGCGTATTAGTGGTCTGATCTATGAAGAAACTCGTGGCGTACTCAAGATCTTCCTTGAGAATGTGATCAGAGATGCTGTGACTTACACTGAACACGCTCGCCGTAAGACTGTTACTGCCATGGATGTGGTGTATGCACTGAAAAGACAGGGCAGGACTCTTTATGGGTTTGGTGGTTAGGGCTTTTGATTTTTAGATTAAGTCTTGCTATCAAGAAAGAAATTAGGTTTTAAAGTATTAGATCTGGTGGAAATTTAGTTTTTGTTTTTGGGTGGAGATTGTTGTAAGTAATGTAATGGGTTATGCTAATGGGTCTTCTGTAGTTACTTTGGTGGATTTTGAATGGAAATGGTGGTGTTTGTGATTCATTGATTTTTTTGTGGTTTGTTTTGTTATCTGTTGGCAAGAAACTGAAGAGGCGCACAAGTCCTTTATATTAGAAAAGAACTGTCTATTCCATTTACTTTCACTGTTACCATCCAATCCACCAAAACAGAACAGTTAGGTTGAGATTGCATCATCCTCTATTGTTGCAGGTTCCCGCAGTTTACAGACAAGAAGAGGTTATGGGATTTTATCATTTATAGTGTTAGGTCTCGGAAATTAAGAAATAACCACCAAATTAGTATAAAAATATGAATATTTAAACAATTGCTCCTTCGCAAAACTTGGAAAAAGTATCAAAAATAAATATCAAAATTTAATGAATATTTATTTATTGTTTTAAAAATTTATTTATTTTTATTTTAAATTTTTAAAATAATATTTATTATTTTTTTATTTTTATAATATTTAATTAGAATATAATAATTTAATTTAAAATAAGATTAAAAATATAAAATTAAATAAATTATTTTAAATTTAATTAATAAATATTTTAATATTTATATAAAATTTTAAATCAGATAAAATAAATAAAGGGAGTAAATGAATGGAAAGCTACTCTGTTTATCACAGGAGCTGCGGGTTTATGGGCTCACCACACTTCCACTGCACCACTCTCAACGCTGTGCTGTTATTAGTTCTAATTCATGTATAACATGTACACGGAAAAAGTGTTATAAGTTGATTTGGTCAAATAATTACCCAGGCCTGTTTCTGTTTGGGTTTGGACTCTCAAAATTTAGGAGTTGTTTGGATAAATTTTTTTTTTTTGAAAATAGAATTTTATAAATAATGTTTAAAAAAAAAATTATCAAATCTAATTTAATTTTTTTATTTTAAAATTTTAAAATAATTATTTAAAAATTAAAAAAAATAATTTAATATTTTTTCATATTTATTTTACATAAATTTAAATATCCTTTTAGATAAACTAAATTAAATTGGACTTAAAAGTCTTAAATACAAAACAAATAGAGGTCATTTTCAAATTTCTCTTCGACTTTTTAGAGCTCTTTTATTCCTATATTGTGATGTTTGGTCAAGTATTTATTCATTCCTTTCCACACACTCCATCTAAAAAATATTTTCGTTATTGAGTTTAATTTTTTTTTAATTCCTTATTCTCACCCAACTAACACTTCTTTTTCTTGTTAAATACATTATCTTTTCAATTTATTGTTAAAAAATAAATATTTAGTCGCAAATTTACTTGAAATTACTAATAAATAAATTCATATTTGAATACATATTTTTAAAGTAAAAAAAAAAAAAAAAACTCTTTTAATCTATTGTTAAAAGTGAAGGGGTTGAAGAGATAGTTTATATATAAATTTTAAAAAATTATAATTTGATAGTATTTAATTTAATAAATTTAATGATATATTTTTTTATTTTAAATAAAAATTAAATGAATAATAAAAAATATATTATAAATTTTATGTATCATATTTAACTGTATAAATTTAATATATTTATAATATATTTAATTTTTATTTAATATAGAAAAATATAATTGAATTCATTAAATCAAATGTATTAAATCATAATTTTTAAAAAATTTTGTAAATATTTTTAAGTTCCTAAAATTAATATTTAAATACACATTATTTAAAAAAAATAAAAATAAAAAGACTTTTATTCAATCAAACATTAAGTTTTGTGATCCATAATTACAATTTATTATGATTAAATAAAAACAAGTCATTTATTCATCTCAAAATAATAATAAAAATACATTTATAATGCC
Source organism: Aleurites moluccanus (assembly GCA_948193065.1). Classification (NCBI taxonomy): domain Eukaryota; kingdom Viridiplantae; phylum Streptophyta; class Magnoliopsida; order Malpighiales; family Euphorbiaceae; genus Aleurites; species Aleurites moluccanus. The sequence continues at coordinate 9,511 of CANXYC012179267.1, read as the reverse complement.
GACAAGTGTGGGAGCCACGTCATATTGAAGATTCCACTATAACGAACACGTGTCTATCAATTACTGGAATGGTCATCTCCTGTGGCCCCCGTTTCAAAACGTGACCAAGACTTTCACGAAATTGTCAATATAATAGTACAGCAATAAAATAAATAAATAAACTCAATTATTAGAGAGAAGAACCCTAAAACCAACATTTCAAGGAAGCTGCTACCTTCCAATTCACATACTCTCTCTCCCTCTCCCTCTCTCTTGAAGTTGCAGAGAGTCTCTCTTTTTCTTGTTTACTTTCTCTCTCTAAAATTAGGTTTCTATTTGATCAGGTAATTTCCTTGTTTGTGTATTGATTTGATTTGATTTGATTACGTCGGCCAATTTTGATTTTCCCAATTTGGTCTATTCTTGCTTTATTTTCGATTTTAGATGCTTCGTGGAAATGCCATTTTTTTCCAAAATTTTTATGGTTTTTATTTTTATTTTTTATAATAATTTATTTATATACAATCAGATGATAAGATTTTCTTGCCAGAAAAAGAAGTCTTAACTGGCTTTGTTTTTTTGAGATAATTGATTTTTTTTTTGTTGTGGATTAAGAATCTTATTTTGCTTGATTGGGTATTGGTTATTTTTTTTTAAGATTTTTTTTTTTAAATTTTCAGTTTGATCATGTGGTAGATGATTGATTTTCTTTCTGATTACTGCCAGTTACGTAATTTAGGTTTTAGATCTGCTAGACTTTTATTGTATAGATTGAGAATTGTTTAGGGGATGTTTGTTTGTTGTACCCAATTGGGTTTTGTTTTTTTGGTAGTTAATTGAAAATTTGCCCTTTCTTTTGTTTGACTTTGAGTTTCCACTTTAATAAACTGAGTAGAGAATAAATCTATTGTTTTTGTTTTCTGTAGGTTGTTGCTTACTCTAGAGTATCAGAAACTGGCTGATCTTCGTTAGATAATTGAATATAGTGATAAACTTGGTTTCAATAGTAATATCATCAAGGTGGGATTGAGAAGCCACTTCAGATATATATAGTATATTTTATTCATTTTTCTGGTAAGACTTCAAGAAGGGTGTGTACACTTGCAGACTCTGGAGGCATGCCTGGATCAGGAAATGAGGAGGTGTTTATTTCCTTTCTAAGTTGCTGCTAACTTGGATTAGAAAATATTGAAGTTGTTTGTTTTCTGCATATTAATTAATTAATCTTATATTGGCAGACTTCTGTTAAATCCCTTGGCGGGCAATCTAGTCTTAATATTGCAGGTGTTCCAATGAAGAAAAGGAGATTTATTTGGCCGCCTTCATCTGCAGCTGAAGAACAATCTTTACTAGCTGTGGAAAATGATTCTTTAGAGAAAGAACACGGTAGTCCATCTCAGGATTCAGATATTGCAAATGGTGGTATTGCTGCAAGTTCTTCTATCTCATCTGATTCAAACAAGAGTTTTGTTCTGGAGGAACAGAAGAAAAGTTGTGACAATATTGGCTCAACTACTAGTACTAACCATTCAAGATTTAGAATTGAAGAACTGAGCATTGCTCAGTCTGATTCTTTGGCTAATCTTGATGACGAGGAAAAGCTTGTGGCAGCAGAAAAAGCTGCTAACGTCCTGGTAAAATCAGCGAAAACAGAAAAGGAGATTTTTAGAAAATATGTTTCTGTTTGATTACAATTTTTATATTTTAAATTTAATGTTCTTAAAAGATGATTTTTTTTTTTAAATGGGTCTGGAGATGGAGTTCTTACAAGTGATTTTTTTTTTTTTTGTGTTTATGGTATTTGTTACTTTCAAAATATTTTTACTGACCATAATTGCTTTTCTGAATGTTAATTTGTTAATTTCCTTTGGCAGACTGGGGTTAAACCCCTAGGTGGTGTTCCTATGAAGAAAAGGAGGTTCATCCGGCCTCCTTCTCCTTCACGTGAAGGTCAACCCTCACTGCCTGTGGTAAATGATTCTCTAAAGAAAGAACAGGGTAGCCAGTCTCAGGAGTCAGCTCCTTCAATTGCTAGTGTAGCAGGAAGTTATCACTTGTCCGAGCAAAACAAGAATATTTTGCCTGATGATAATAAGATAATTGCTGACAACAATGTGCATACCAATACTATAAACGACTTGAGAGTTAAAATTGAAGAACCATTGCATCCACTTCAGTCTGATTCTTTGGTGAAAATTGGCTATGTGGAGAAGCTTTTATCCGCAGAAAAATCTGCTAACATCCTGGTAAAATTAGCACAAACTGAGTTAACTTTAGCACCTAATAAAGCTCCTGCGCTTATTGTTGACAATGAAATATTTAACCAGCAAATAGCAGAAGGAAAGTCTAAAGAGATATCTTCAGTTTCTGGGAATACTGAATTGCCATTAAGCTTAAAGGAGGGCCGTCTTTCTGGTTCGGAGAATCAGAGTAATGATGGGAGTAGTTGGAATCATGGAAATGTAGAACCTGTCTCGTTGAATTTGTCTTTAAGCAATCGTGAAAAGATTACCCAGCATAAAATGGATGATGTGCAGTCAAATACTGACAGTACTAGTATATGTGCCGACAGATCAAACTGGGATTTGAATACTACCATGGATACATGGGAAGCTACAGTGAGTGATGAAGCTGCAGATCAAGTATCAGCTGATGTATCGAATATAGTTGGTATAACACATGATTTAAAACCTTTGATATTAACAGGGGAGGTTGGAACTGGTATTGCTACTGAAAAGCAACTTCTTGAAGAGAGTGAATGCAGATCTAGTTTTGCTAGAATATCTTCACAACCAGGTCCGCTGTATAATTCTGAGGATTCTCTTAATCTTTGCCTCAGTCCATCCTTTCTCTCTTTTAACACTCAGGCACCTTCTAGTTTATCTTCTAACAAAGACTCTTGCAGTGCTATTCCTAATATTAGCTTCCCCAGAGGGTTATCAGGAGACAACACAGTTAACTCTAGAACTATAAAGTCTGAACCATTTGATGAGAACCTCAAACATGATTCTAGCAGAAGTAAAGTGAATCCAACAGTATCATTAGATTTTAGAGCAGTTTCAGTGAAGCATGAATTAGTTGAGAAGGTCCCTCAAGATACCTTCAAGTCATCAAATTTGAGTGCTGTGAGATCAGTTGATGCTAAATTTATGAAATCTGAACCATTTCATGAGGGTAATCCAGAAACACTTAAGACAAGAGATGAAACATTACACCAGTCTTATAAACAGGTGCTACAAGGTAAGGATATCAGAGGACTATCTACTTGTTCAACAAGTGAACATGTTCTGCAAGTTCAGGACATCAGAGGACAACCTACTTGTTCAACAAATAAGCAAGTGCTGCAAGGTCAGGAAACCAGAGAACAACCTACTTGTCCAACAGAAGAACAGGTGTTGCAAAGTCTCAATACCATAACAAAACCTATAGATAGCAATGTGTCAGGCCATTTAGGACATTGGACAGGTGAAGTTGCTGGAGGTGCCCATCATAGCATTGAGGCGCCTAAGGAATCACGTGAAAGTGCCGAGCAGGTTGCTCCAGAAGTAGGGACTTTGCCTGTGAGTCACAATGATGATGAAATTTATAGTTCTGGGGCAACGGAAGCTGCAATTACTGAGGAGAAAAATGCAGATAATTCTGACCAATGCAAACTGGAAGGCATGGATGAACTTCCTTCTGATCCACAGCGAAATGGTGAGGGTACAGTAAGCGATGAGGAAAAGGTCAATTTGTCAGGTGATATGCTAGAAGAAGACTCTTATAGCTCTGAATACGAGTCTGATGGCAATTCTGTGCCTATGGATATTGAAGAGGATGGCCAAGGACAGGATGACTACGAAGATGGTGAAGTCCGCGAACCACAATTGCATGATGCAGTGGAGGGTCCCATATGCGAGAACAGAGAAGACATTACTCATGGTGATTCTGATGATAAAAAGGTGGATTCTGCAAAACTACAAGCTGATGTTAATCTTACTTCATCCCTTGTAGAGGAAAAGGACAATAACACTGAAGAACCTGTTGAAACAAATAAAGATACTGTTGAAGAAAGTATTGACACAACTCTTGATGGGAAACCCATTGATAATGCTGATAAAGATGCTCCCAGGGAAGAATCTTCAGCGGTTCAGATCTCGGCCAGTGGAGCTGACAAAAGGAATTTAATCAAGACCATTCGAAGAAAACCAATTGACTTATCAACAAATAAAGATGTCTTGAAGGGTTTGGGGACGGAACAATCATCCGATCAAGCTACTAGTGGAACCCAAGGAACTTTGGTGGCTGTTCCTCAAGGAACAGTTGAGAATGTTAAGACAAGTGATGTAGAAAAAAATGACTTTGCATTGTCCAAGGTGGAAATATCTGTAAATGGTGATGATGCAGCTAAGGATGCTAACAGTGGAGGTAATCAGAGTAGAATTATTAACCTGTCTGTAGCTTCTAACATATCTTCTTTTGGTAAGACAAGATCTATATCAGGCAAGCCATTGTCATCACGCCCTGGAAGAGAGAGATTACCTGATGTACCGCTAGAAGGAGACAAACTACATCCTCGAGGGAGGTGATTATTGATTATCATTAATTGCCATTTTGTATTGAAGGCTTATATTTACTGTTGTTCACTGATGCTGATTTTTTCTTTTTCCTTGTCAATTTATTTTAGGGATGAAACCTATGAGGGTTCCCACAAGTTCTCAAGAGAAAGGTATCAAGATCAGTCTTCCAGAAACTCCAGATGGAATTTTGTCCATGGTAGAGGGAGGCTTGCTAGTAGGATTGACTCTCTACGTAATGATAGAGATTCAGAACGTGATTGCATTCCCAGACATAAATATGCATCTGCTGTTACGGGGTCAGATGCTGAATTCATGAATTATAATATCGGACCAGATGGTGCATTTGTTGGTAGTGCTCGGGGAGGGAGAAAACTATTGGATGATGAGACATCAATTTTCCGTCATTTGTCCTCAAGGAGACCCTCTCCTGGAGGGAGAGGCGGACCTGTCTCACGTGGACTTCAAATGGTTCATAGAGTTCCGAGAGGCATTGCTGAAGATGGTTCTGAAGTTGTTGGATTAAGGCATGAGAAGATCATGAGGGGGTTTCCCGATGATGGTGAGGACCATGCATATACACGTCCCCAACCTCCATATGAGGGATTAGATGGACGTTTCGGCCAAGGGACTAGGAACTTTTCTTCTGTCCAGAGAAGGGGTCTTCCTCAAATGCGTTCAAAATCTCCAATCAGATCTCGTTCTCCTGGTCCATGGTCATCTTCAAGGAGAAGATCTCCAGATGGTTTTGGTGGACCCCCAGAATTACCCCATAGAAGATCACCGATTTACAGGATGGAGAGGATCAGGTCACCTGATAACCCAGGTTTTCCTGCAGAAAGGGTTGGCAGGAGGCATGGTTCCCCATCATATTTGTCCCGACCTAATGATTTGAGGGAAATGGATCCTGGTCGGGATCATGGTCACCCTAGATCTATCATCTCTAATAGGAGCCCTACTGGCCGGGTTTTACTCAGAAACAATAGGAGATTTGGCATTGTTGATCCTAGAGAGAGAGCAGAAAATGATGAGTTTTTTGGGGGACCCATGCATTCTGGTCGGTTTCATGAGCTTGGTAGTGATGGAAATGGTGAAGAAAGAAGAAGGTTTGGAGAGAGACGGGCACCTGTTCGATCATTTAGGCCTCCTTTTAGTAGTGCTGATGGTGAAAATTTTCATATTAATACAGAGGATGGGCCTAGGTCCTTTAGGTTCTTCCCTGAAGATGATCCAGACTTCCATGAACGAGCTAATTTGAGAGAGAGAGAATTTGACAGGCGGATTAAGAACCGACCTGGAAATGCACCTAGAAGACCAAGAAGCATAGAAGAACAAGAAGGAAATTACAGGCATGGAGGGCAGGTGTTATATGATGATAGTTTTGATGACATGTCACGAGTGAAGAGGAAAAGATTTTGACTAGATTAGTTTACTTCTGCAATAAACTAGATCCAGGGCTTGCTACTTCAGTGGAAATGGGGAACTAGAAGGCAGACTTTGTTCTGTTAATTAGAGCTGGATGTCGTGAATGCAAGTTGCTGTTCTGTTTGTGGTTTCAACTAAGTTGCGAGTGTGATACAAGATGCTAGCTTGACTTAAGATCAGATACTTGCAGCTATTGGATGATTGATCTGTCATGTACATAACATGGATCTTCTCATAATTTTCTGCCAGTCCCTAATTTGCTAAATCTGGATGTTTGCTGCACTTCCTCAAAGTTTCATTTGAGCAAGTTTTGTACTGTCATAATTATGGTGGCTCTATATATTTTAAGGGTCATTTTGGTGAAATCATTTTTTATATATTCTATGGAGATCCTCAAGCTTCTCAAAGTATCTTCAGCTTTGCATTGCTGAATATTTTGCTTAGTGGGGCCAGGGTAGGTATTCTGCATGGAACTTTTTGATCCTTGAATTAATTTTCAAGCCATTGATGGAGTTTTATTAAACTCAGGAATTAACTAATTCTTTGATTTGATTCTTCACATTCTTCCTGTCGTGTTGCACAAATACGATTCCTTAAAAATCATGTTAGCTGAATCTGATAGAGTTTCTAAGTGGGGCTGAAGACATGAAGGTTTTATTAAGTACTAGTATTTTTTCTATAATGTGCTTTGTTTGACACAGATTTGCAGGTATGCAACTTCTTACTTATCAGCTCTAGAGCAGTTATAATTATTTGGTTCTGATGATGGCTGTGGGCTAAGATATTCAAGGTGGTACTCTTAGACAGTTCCATGCTATATTTGGCAGCAAGTGCTCCAAGGGTTCAATTATTTTACCTAATTTCAGTTTTAGCGGTTTAGATGTTGCAATTTTGCTTTTAGGTCTCTGCAGTTTGAAGCAAACAAGGGAATTCGTATGTCTTGGTGTAGGTTTCTTATCTGTGATTTTTAGTCTTTCCTAGATTTAAACATCTCAATGTTCATGTTGGTGGTTTCTGCAATTTTTGGAGTTGGCACTCATTCGCCAATTATTGAGTCTTATCTGGGATCTTCTTCAGATTCTTATAAGATTTACCATCTTTTCTTAGGCTTTACTCAATGGGGGAGCATATGTTGAAAATATAAGCCTCTTTTTTCATGCTATTGCTTTTGATACCCGGTAACTTGTTTACCTTCTACTGGAAACAAAGAAAATGGCGACTTTGAAGCATGTCTCAGAACGTTGGGATTTTGATCTGTTGACATGGATTTAAAAGGTGAAAGTTCCCTCTGTTAAACTCTACTGTTAGATGTAGATCAGATAGTGTTGCTATCGGATCAGCAATGGTTTTGAGTCAGGTCCCAACTGCCCTTGTTATCCCATTTTTGACGTACCACAATATCATCATAAGCTTCTGTCTGTTCTATAACTTGCACATTATTGGTATCTTCTGCAGATATAGCAAATTAGTATTAGTACTAAAAAGTAGAATGAAAGAGTAATGGATTTTGACACATAATTAATTATAGTTTTTTGTATAAATATGGGAGTTTCTTGGTTTTGGCATCTTCCCTGTTAATTTGCTTCGATAATTACGAGTAATATGCTAAGTATGTTTTTTCCCCAAGTGATATGCTTCGATAATTACGAGTCAAGTCATTGAGATTCCATGTGGACTGGAAGCAGAAATATTCTAAGTATGTTGCAGGGAAACTTGATGGAAGTCAGAGTACTGGAATGATAACTTTCTCAACAGCTGACTTATGTCAACGGATGAGAGATGGGCAGAACCGACTTTCTTGAGCTATCAATTGTTCGAAAATCTTCATGTTGATATCTTGAATATGGTAATATGGTACTTTTACCAGGAATTATTGTATTATTGGTGCTGTTCCAGATAGCAACTTGTTGTGGACATGGAAGTTATGCTGATTCTACTCTGTCACTTTCAAGACCCCAATAGCGCTTTAGAAACAGGAAAACTTGAGAATACTGGAAAACTTTTCATCGTAGCTTGAACAGTTTGTTCTTCAAGTGTGTTGATTATGAGCAAGATTGGGTTTTGTTGCTTTCTTTGAGTAGTGCAATTATGGATTTTTGTCCAATTCACTTTGAGAGAGTGATTTGATTGGATTTTGGATTAAACTGTCAATTCCCTATTAAATTTAGTATTTTGATTCTGGATTTTCAACTCTTCAGGAAAATTCATGGAATGCGAATAGTATAGATAAAGCAGTGTTTAGGCTGCTTCATATAGCTAGCTTGCTAACTCTTCCCATTTTGGTAGATTATGCTGCTGATATAAATTTGAAAAGAGAAAAAGAAACTGCTAGTGAATAGCCATGACATGAGGAATTCCTTCTTTTATAGTATTAAAACTAGAAGATAACAAAGTTAATGTGCTAGTTTGGCTGAAAGCAATTTGCTTGGCATTTGGCAATGGGGTGAAGCAACTGGGTGGAACTGGTCTTGACATATGAAAGTAATGCTCGTCTGTCTCCAGCTTGAGCATTTGTCCTTTTCTAATACCATATTGTGTCTTATTTCCAACTATATGCATATTCCTAAAGGCAACATTATTGGTTTTGAAGGGTAAAATCAAGTGAGGAAGGACTAAATAATAAATACATGAAAGGAGAAAAATTGAAATCCAGTGCCTTGTATAAATTAGTTAGTTTAGTAATAATGAAATCGTTTTATTCAATTTTAGTCATTTATGGCTAAAAATAGGGAATTAAAAAGTATAGGAGCAATAGAAACACATGAAGAGGAGGGACCATGCAAGTGAGAGCAACAGTTGTAGGGCAAGGGTCAATTTTGCATTCTTGGCCTGATCTCACCTTTGGTTGTTGCTCTTTCCAATCAAAGGCTGCCCCTTTTGAATTTTCCCTTTCACTGGAAAAAAGAAAGGGTCTTTCTCTGACATTTCCTAGTTGAGGATGTAAAAGTAAAAGCCAGCCAACAAGTGAAAGAGAACAGAAAAATTCTTAGGAAAGTGACATTGCTATGGCTATTGATGCCAGTCAATCTTAACTCTCTGCTAACAATGCAAACTGCCAAGACGAGCAATAAGTTTTGATTGTTGGGAAATATTGAAATACTCGAAAAGTTTTCAGTCTTATTTAGCAATTAGATGTGTAAAATATTATAATAAGAAAAATATTTTGCTAAAAAATAAAATATTATTTTTATTTTAAAATATAACTAAGTTTATCTCATTATTTTTCTTTAGATTTCATAAATTAGTGGTATGTACTTTACACGAATTTTGGTTATATTTTTTAAAATATTTTAATATATATATATATATATATATATATTATTTAATTAAATTTATAATTTTAAATATTAATAAGTAATATATATATGAGCTAAATTAATTATATATGGACTAAGTAGTTAAAAGGATGATAAAAAAATTATATATATATATATATATATATATATATATATATATATATATATATATATATATAAAGACTTGACTAAATATATTTTTTCTGATTTTATTTCATAAAAAATTAATTTTATATTTATTTTTAAAATTTAAAG
>CANXYC012178829.1:0-28809 GCA_948193065.1 Aleurites moluccanus | reverse complement strand
ATGAATGAAATAAGAATTTGCCAGCTGAAGAAGTGAGCATCATAATATTTTAAAGCTCCTAGGCCTCAAGAGTCAACAGTAACAGTAACCACCTCTCCAACTCCAAAGTCATCTGGTAGATATCATTCAATACCATCAAATCCACGTATAGTCACTGAGCTAAGCTCCAAAATGATTGAGGGGTCACAAAGGAAGTTAGTGGGAAGATGATTAAGACCGAAAAATACCTGTTTTCGATTTTGCAAGAGACGGCTGTACAACAACATGCATTATGATGATTCCCCCGGCAACTTCACCAAAAGGTGTTCTACACTGACCAACAGTTTTGTTGTTATCCAAAATTTTACCCGAGTTAATCAATTTCACTTCATTCACTGCTTTAGGAGTAACTGTTTTACCTGAGAAAGAATGTTAAAAAAAGATGTTTAGAAAATTATCACTAAAGCAACAAGAAAGAGAAATATATTGGAAAAATGTATTCCCATCCCAAAAGTCAGTGATTTTTTCTGAACCAGAAGAGACCTATTATCTTTTCTCTGTATGCATCCATGTTTGCCTGGAACAGGATAAAAAGCATAGGCCAAGCAATGTTTACATGGATGACCATATTTTGAAGTTCGAAAAATCATAATAAAGGATAAGTATTCTGTTGTACTGGAAAAAAAGGACTGTGTTATTCATGCAATCATAGTTTGAGAGGTTTGTACAGCCTCAAAGTTTCTCAGGCTTGTGTTGTTCACCTGATTCAACATGCATGCTTTTACTCTGACCAATTTGTGTTATAAATTCAAGATCAGATCTCATAATCAAATCATTCAAGGTTTTCAAACTGCAACATGGTAATATACTACTTTCCCATATCAAAAAGATTGCACAGGATTAATTCTTTGTTAAGTTCCCTCATGATACACTGTGCTTGAAGACAAGTTACGGGTTCTTCAAGCACAGTAACGTACATGTGAAACAAGGACAGGTCTAATGGTTTCTCCAAGTTCAATAAAGCAAATCTGTCAAAGATCACAAGTCTTTGCTTTTCTTGCTCCAATAATCCCATCTTCAAGCACATAAAAAGTTAACACACATATTGTGAGTCACCCTTCAAATGTTACAACTAAGAATCCATAAACAATAACATAAATCATGAGAATTTGCAATCCTTCTATCTAAAATAACAGTGGATGGTAATGAAGAACAAAAATAACTACCTTATTCAAGCCAAAACCAGTCTGCAATTAGCAGTTTGTATGACTTATATTCTGCGCTTCAATAAACATGCATATTATATTTCATACAGGTAAATTACTTCAGCACATCTTTCCTGTTTCACATAAATAACATCCACTAAAGCATCAAATCCAAACAACATTATCATATGGGTTCACATAAAAAGCATCATGGTCATTTTGCAATAAAAAATTACCATCTAAACCAAACTTTTCAGCTTCCATTTTTTATAGAATTTGCCCATGGACCATCTGAACCAAAGTCCATGGACTAATCCCAAAATAAATACTCACTCATTTGATGTTTAATAACTGATTACTTGGCACATTTCTAATCATGCAAAACTTAGATTTGGATTGAACTTCCATACTTGGACTTTTTTTTTTTGCAAAAAAATACAAATTATACTAATGACTTCCCAAAATTTGGGAATTCGGATAAATATTAAAAAAAAATCAACTATTTTATACGGCCAATTCAATTAACAATAATAACATACTAAAAGAGACAGAGAGATAGAACCCAAAGGACTCAATTTTAGAAATAGTAAAAGCAGCGAGTGAGCAGATAAACCTTTGGGCCAATCAGATACAATTCTCTGCTTAAGCATATCGACCGTCGATGCCGATGAGTACCTGAACGGCCCGATGTCGGTCCCATCGTAAAGCCGAAACTTTATATCAACTAAATCTTCCTCCGGCATTTGATTTGACTTGACTTGACTTTCTTCTCCTATCAACCAATCAATTACTTCCCCGCAATACGACTCTGATTTTTGAATTGACTGGGCATAAGCTCATCAAAATTTGACTCTGAATTCACAAAATCCAATAAGTTTAATAGATCTAAATTGTAAATTCAACAATTGATCAATTATTTGCATATATTAATTTACTTATAACGCAACAGGTAATTGAAACATACCTTTTCTTGATTTCCCGGCAGATTAGCGAGACAAACTCCTTCATCAAGTTTTTCTTCTATGGCTGGTTTTTGTAAAGATAGGTGTACTTGATTTGTTGGTGAATTGAAGAAGACAAACCGACACGAAACGACGCAGTTTTTTATTTTTTATTTTTTATTAACGCTGCTTTTGATGTTCTCAATTCCCAAAACCAAAACGGCAATACGCCTTTCCAAACCAAAATACTAAACGACATTGTATAGTGCAGCATTCCTCCCAATGACGACGTGTAGTTAGAGGTGGTTTTTTTCTACTAGTCTGCCCTCTCCACCCACCCCTTGTTGTAGTATCAGGTGATACTTTAAAACAGCAGGGGAAAAAAATGAAGACAAAGAGGGAAGAAGGAAACAAAAACGACATGGAGATAGTATGGCAAACGCCAGCCAACGCACCAGAGAAACAAGATTACATCTTTCGCAACGGTAATGTGTTATAAATTCTATATTGAAAATGAAATTATTTCATTTGAGAGTACTCTTTACTTTAAAGCAATTTAAACTCCAACTTTTTAGGCGGGAATTCTGCAGGGAGACGCCACGTGAGACCTTACTACTTCGAGTTTATCTCTCATGTCAGTCTTCATTCTCTTTATACATAACTTATATGTTTGATGTGTCCCTTTTACAAAACCCTAATTGTTATTTACAGGTTAAGAATCGTTGGGCGGGAAAGACCATCGTCGATTTGTTCGCTGAAGAGTTCAAAGGCCGACCTTATGATTACTATGTAAGAATCCATTAATTAATTATTATTGAAAAGTTTGTTAATTTATTGTATCAAATGCCTCTCCGTCACTTCAGGGTTTGCTCAAATTTTGATCATTGAATTAATTTATTTTTTAGCATTTCTTGTTGGTGATAGTTTGAGTTTTAATAGTTATGGAGCACTGTAGGTTAGTGCTGTCAAATGTGGCCGGATACAAGTTGATGGAGAGATGGTACCCGTTTCTTACATAGTTAAATCATCACAAAAGATAAGCCACTTCTTACACAGGTTCGCAATACTTGATGCCGTCCTAATTTCTTTTTTGGTGATCTATGTGAATAAATATGCCCCTATTAGACAAGTTTTTTAGATTAATTATAGCCTTTTTAACCATGAATGATAAGCAAATGTAATTTTCTATGTTGCCTTTTGCAAGTACACATTCTTTTTATGATAAATTTATCTTGCTTCAATATGTATTTTTAAGTTATCAAATTTTAAATGATGTCATAATGGTTGTAGGCATGAACCGCCAGTGATGGCTTTGGATGTTTCTATCCTTCAAAAAGATCCAGAAGTTATAACTGTTTGCAAGCTAGCAACTATTCCAGTAAGTCTGTTATAGCATGTGGTTTATATCTTATCATCTCATCAAGCTCTTTGATGGTTGGAAAGGAAAAATGCTGTCTCTTATTAATAATTCGTTACTTTTTATTTTGGATTTTGGGTCTCGCATAGTGTAATCTAAGTCTTCATGTTCATGTTCATTTCTTTTTTCTTTTGGTCTACTTGCTCTTTGATATCTGAAAAATGGTGGTTGCAAAGATTGTTCAACACACTGCTTCCTCATTCTTTTTCTCTCAAACACAAACGTGATGTAATATTAAGTAGGTCTCCTTATGTTTTTACTAACTTGTAAAGTTTTAAATTTAAAAGGAGAACATAGTTAGTCCATGGTGTATTATTGTATGGAACTATTGCAAAACATTTACAAATAGAAAAATCTAAGTGCAAACGTTTCATATTATTTTTCAGCTTCTTGTGCTTTATGATAATGATTGTACATCATGACTATCAGGATTCAGGAGCATATGGAAGAAATATCATGTTTAATTGGAGATTGTGTTGTGATCGTTTTGTGATGCTAAATCAATGTGATCAATAGAATGGTTGAGTTTTGTAGTCATTTGTTTTCCTCCCTTTGTAACATGAATGCCTCAGAAATCTTGTGTGTGTGTGTGTGTGTGTGTATTACCTGTAAGTTGGGGAAAGAGTGAAAATTATTTCAACACCAAAAATTTGATTTTGATTATTCTCTTTCTTTTTACATGGCTTGAATACGTTTTTTTTTTAATTTATTTGTTGTGTAGGTGCATCCTTGTGGTCAATATCGTAAGAACACTGTTGTTGGCATTCTTCAAGCTGAACATGGTTTAACGCCTCTATTTCGTATCCAAACATGAAACTTTTGTTGCAGTTACAGTGGCTGTACATGCCAATTATTCCAATGGGGTTCTCAAATTTTTCGAATGAAATTTAGTTATGGTTTCTTTTTCTACTTAATCTATTTTTCGTTTTTCTCCCCCTCTTGGGAGGTCTATTTTCCCTGAAATTTTGCCATTTTGAGTTATCTTTCCCTTAACATGATCATTTCAGCGATTCATCGACTAGATCGGCTTGTCTCAGGACTCCTTATCTTGGCTAGAAATTCTATGAAGGCTGACCTTTTCAGGCAAGAGGTAAAGCTCTTAAGGAGCGTTCTATAATAGCAATTCTAGGTAAACTGTTTATGTGAATCTGCATGCATGAAATTTTATTTCTATGTTCTATTGTCAACCAAGGGATCCTTTTGTGCACATTATATTCGGTATAGTCTTGTTGATTTCAATGAATACAGCACATATTTAAGATTTCTTTTTCTCTCTCTCTCTGAATGTGGGGGTGTGTGTATATGTGCTGTGTCGGACAATGATTTTGGAATGTCCCAAATATAGGATGGTTTCATTCTTGAATGTAATTACTAAAAGGAGGACAATTTTTTGGACATTGTATTAACTCATGATTGCCTAGGCTATGGTTTTGTTGAGATGGGGGGTCATTTTGAACTCTGGAAATGAATTATTTCAGATTTCACTTGCTTGACAGTAGCTGTCTCCATTTCTGTTCATGGGATTACACAATTGTGTGTGGATAACAGAATCAATACTGCCTTCAATTAGAATGTGATTGCTGCAGATTGAAGCTGGGATGGTGCAGAAACAGTATGTAGCAAAGGTCATTGGGATATTCCCAGAGGATGAGGTACACTCTTGTTTAAGGCTAGTGATTCACATACTTTACATTCAGATTTGATGATCTTTTACACTAGTAACCCTAGAATATGTATAAATTATATATTGTTTAATGCTTGTGAACTAAAGAAGCCTAAAATTCCAGGAATAAAAGAAAAAGTTTATAAGAAGTGTAGTTATGATTAGTTAACCAGTGGATAGGAAAGTCCGTGATTCCTTTGTAAATGGGTAATGGCATTTGAATTGAAATGCATAGAAAAAATTTTAAAAATTTAAAATGCAAGTTAGAAAATACAATCTTTTGGCAGAGCTGTTCAGCAATAAAAGGACACTTGATTGCTAGCTGGTATCAATTTCTAAGGTAAGCTTTACCTGAAGTGCACGTGCGTGCACACACTTCTTTTGCAATTATATGTAGATGTTTATTAAAATTATGATTGTTTTATTCCCTCTTTGAAATTTGCTATATATTTCTATTTCAGCAAGTTGTTGATGTTAACATAAATTATAATGCTCAAGAAGGTAGGAGCACAGCAGAGGTGAGGCTTTGTATTCATTTCTTATAAGAAACAGAAATGAAGTTGCTTTACATTGGATCATATGATTCAGTTGCTTTCCATATTCAAAAAAAGGTTCAGTATAAATTTAAGTACCAATATATTTAATTCTTGCCTGCCAGTGTAAATAATGCTTCGCATTAGATGGTTGATACATTATCTGGGGATTGAGGACAATACAATATAGGTATATTCACATTTCTTGTGAAGCTTACTCTTTTAGAGTCTAATTTTTTGAAATGGTCTTTTGCTATTAGAGTGGATAGTGGGCAGCACACATAGCCTTTTTTTTTTAATTAAAAATATTGGCTTGATGCTCCTGGGCATAGATCAATTGTGGATCACACTCAATAAAGGGAATTCTGATTGTTCTGAAGTTTTTTCCTTTCTAGATTAGGTGTAAGATAGCATCAGTAGTCTTCTTTAACTGTTGAGTATCATAGTTATTTGTTAATCACCTCTAGAATTCTCTTGGTGTTATGTTTGTCATTCTGTAGCTCTGAGTTTATGCATACATGTGTGATTCTGAATCTGCACACTCAAATTCACTTCTTTGTTTTCTTTATGTATACATGCATGATTATGAAATGGAAATAGCGTTGTTTTGTTTGTCCGTACTGGAATTTAATGCTGGTGTAT
The DNA here is from genome assembly GCA_948193065.1 of Aleurites moluccanus. Classification (NCBI taxonomy): domain Eukaryota; kingdom Viridiplantae; phylum Streptophyta; class Magnoliopsida; order Malpighiales; family Euphorbiaceae; genus Aleurites; species Aleurites moluccanus. Next base: position 22,429 of record CANXYC012178829.1, on the reverse strand, counting down.
GGTAGAAGCATGCGTGGTTGTGGTGCTGTTAAGTGATAACTTATGTAATGTTGGCATCTGATGCTATTTTTGTGCATAATGCTCTCAAGTGAGATCACTTAAACCTGGGTTTGAGTTTGACACTATTTGTAGCTCTCTGTAGTATTTGTAACCACTACTCCCTTTTTCTCTGCTATCTGTATTCACAAATATATGAAATATGAAGTGCTTATGCTGAACTGTTAAGCCCATTTTTTGTCTATGCAGGTTGGTGACCCATGTGGTGATTCTCCCACTAAGGGAAAGGTTGCATGTACCAAGTTTACCAGGATTAGTACCAATGGTACTCATAGCATTGTTTTGTGTAAACCAATCACTGGCCGGACTCATCAAGTAAGAGAATATACAGATCAACACGCAATATTAGATAATCTATAGTATAATGTCCATCATTAGTGGTGATCTCTTTGGACAAAGAGAGACCTTTTATTTTTGGTTGATCACATGAACCACAGATTCTTCAAGTAAGACATTATGACCAAAAATATATATATATATATATATATTATGTTTATCACTAGTAATGATTTCTTTGGACAAAGAGAGCACCGTTTACTTTTGGTTGATTGGATGGGCTATGCAACAGGTAGCTCTCATAGCTCTTTCCTTGACATAGCCCCTCCACCCTCACCTTGAGGAGTATTTCAGATTTGAACTTGAGATTTCACAGTAGAAATTCCATCATTGGTCTTCCCCTTGGACTTGAAGATTTGGAAAGGGAAAATACAACTGATGCTGTCTACATGAGTAAAAGATGCCCCTTAAAATGAAGTGAAAAAACACTTTTGGAACATTCCTCCTTCCTGACCAGAGAAATGTATTTTCTTTTTTGATATGACAGAGAAATGAATTTCTTTCAATGGTTTTAATCCCTCCCAATACTATTCTAAGAATGAACATGCTACACAAATTTTTTGATCCATCTCCAATAGGAAACTAATAAACCAAAAAGGAAAAATTTAATCTAATAACCTTTTATGGAGTTGATGTTGTTACCATTTGGTGTGGACTTCCTTCTTTAATCTCTTCAAGGAAGTCTTGCATTTCATTTTCCATAATCATGAATTTCCTCTTTCTTTTATCGTTGCAATAACTTTAGCATTTTTTATTTTTTTGGCCTGACATTCTTGGAGTACCACAGATTATCAGTTGGCTGTGCCCCATCTTTTTTCCAGATAACATGGCAACGAGTCAAAGGATTTTATTTGCAGTTTGCATTTGGTTTTATCTGGGTTGGAGATAATCTATGTTCACTAAAGTTTCTCTTTCTTCTCTTGTGTAGATACGTGTGCATTTGCAGTATACAGGCCATCCCATAGCTAACGACTTTCTTTACCTCTCTGACCATGCGGCCAATTCTTCTACTGAAGGAACGAATGCTGATAGAGCTGCCCGTAGTTCAAGCTATTGCCTAACATCCCAAGATTGTTGTTATGATAAATTTGAAGACAACTCTGGAGAAGATTTCAGTATCGATCCTATGTGCACAAACTGTCCAAACTTGGCTCCAAAAGGGTAAGGAGCTTGTCTCATGATAATATGGTTTTTAGTGTGCCAGTCTCTTGAGCAATTTGCCAAGGGTCAGAATATATGAACAGTTTGTTGCTGGATTCTTTGTGAATGCCTTTTATGGTACCATAGGCTTCTTATATTGTTGATTCTGAATATCTTGATTCAATGGCAAATAACCACATCATCCTATCCAACTTAACATGTTAATTATTAGTTCTCTTGCAGTTATGTTTAAAACCAACACAGCAGGAAAGCTTATAGTAACAGAGTTGGTATCATATGAAAATTAGTAAATCCAATGCGTGCATATGGATATATCTAGACAAGTGTTTGAAATTTTTTTGGGGATCCCATCAAACTGGATATCTCCAATCCTCTTATCCCAAATAAATATTAGGGATTTGGAAATACATGTACAGTGAAAGTTGAATTCCAAGCCATCTTGCTAACCAACTTGAAAGAAATTCCAAGCCATCTTGCTAACCAACTTGAAAACATCTAAGGCAGCAGATAGTTCTATATTTTGTTTTCCAGTTTTGATGGGTTCTTTATTTAGTTTTTCCAATTTTAGTGGGTCCTTTACCGAGCGCTGCACACATACCGCAACCTGTAGTTTCCCATTCAGGTTGACATTAAACATCTGTCACATAGAACCTGTGGCCGGAATTAAAAATTCTAATCTGTAAATTTCTTGGAATATCAAGTTGTTGCCCTGTATTTATGTTTGATACTATATTTCTAATAAAAAAATTCATTTTGAATTGACTAGCAATTTTATGCACTTGTGCTTGTAATCAGGGAATTTTTCTTTGGAGATAAGCCTATTTGCTTGGTTCAGTTATTTTTTCTTTTATGTACCAAAATTCCTTGTAAGGATTCAGTGCCATGAATGGGCCCTTGTGAACATTGTTTATTATTTTTCACTTTCTTGCTCTGTGTTCTTTACTTTTATCGTGATGGGTCATACATGCTCTGAGTTTGTCCCTTGCTTACAGATATGAGGTGTATGAAGAAGGTTTATGGCTCCATTGCTTGCGATATTCTGGACCTGGATGGGTTTATGAATGCCCATATCCGGATTGGGCTGTTCTTACTTAACGTATTCTAAATTTTTTTTTTCCAGAGTGTACACATTATTGATATCTGTTTCCAATGAAAATTTCGAAATAGAGAACGTCTTTATCATCTTATTATAAGTAATTAAAGAGAAAATAAATTATATTTGTCGCTTCAGTTTATCATCTTAGATAAAATTTCTTACAGTGGTTACTGCAATATGCAATCATATAAGTTTGTTGATTAAGAAATTTGACTTTCAATGCTATATTATAATATAAACTATATATTATTTGAGACAACTTTGATTTCATTTGGATCACATTGTTTATGATATCCAAAACTAAAATGTGGCATGCGCATTAACACATTCATCTCCTGAAACAAACATTTTATATATCATTTACAAAATATCAATAATCCTAATATTTTAATTAATTTATACGTTGATATATTTTTTACACTATTTCAATAGCTCACAAATGTCTCTTTCTCTTTGGCTTTTGGATAAATATGTCAAAAGTAAAGATAATAAAGGACAAGCTTCCAACTAATTAAAATAAGAGAATCAAATAATGGGGAGCTACTTTGATTATATTGCGTATGCAATCTTATTTTTCCTTTTAAGAAAGGACTGGGATAGTAGGGATCACCTGTCGTTTGTCTACTGCATACATGTGTTTTTTCCAGTAGATTCTGATCAATGATTCAGTGAATTAGTAGTGCTTTTTATTACTAAAATTAAATCTAAATTAATGCATATGGAAAATAATTAGTAAAATTAAATAACTTTTATTCAATAATAATCGTATTATTGAAAATAAATAAACCCATGCAAACAACGGATATACATACAACTAGTTATTAATTAATTAAATAATTTCAAGATGCACAAAAACATGGAACTTCAGTTTCAGTGCATTTAATCTATGAGTATGAATGTATGATTAGTGCTCGACGTGGGATGATATATATTAGCCTAATCAAAATAAGCTTTGTCCTTTTTTGCTTTTCCCCACAAACTATGCACGTTAATAAAAAAATCACCTTGCTTTTGGAAATAAAAATGTACATATGCACTATATTTTATTATGTGCTAAGAAATTATGGGTTGTTGTCTCTTATCACATATGTCATCAGCAATTGCTTTCTTGACTTCCCAGAAAAAATTGCCACTTAAAATGAGTACATATATATCACTGAGAAAACAACATGCAATATTCGAATTTTAGGGTTCAAAATATATTCCATAAAATGCACAATAATTGGACTAATAATGCAATGGTTAAATATGCTTTATTATGTAAATGGTAAAACTTTAAATTATTTTTAAAAATTTTAATAAAAAAATAAAAATACATACAAATCCTTAATTTTCTAAATATATTGGATCGCTTGCTTTTTATTATTATATTATTTTCATTTTAATATATATATTTTTAAATTAATTTAATCATATATTAAAATTATATTTTCCCCTCAAGAAATCTAAGATCATACATTTATTTTTTATTATGCATTTAAAAATTAATTGCTTACTAGTATTGATTTCAATAATTTAATAGTAAATTCATCCTATTAAATTAAACACATTCCTAAGCTTTTATATCAATTTTCTTATTAATTACTTGACACATACTTCCTCACTTTTTTTTACTTGTCATTTTAAAAAATTCATTTATTTAAATTTTTAATTGTCGTTTTAAATTTTTAAAATAATATTTATCCATTTTTTTTTAACTTTATCTTTATAATATTTAATTAGAATATAATAACTTAATTTAAAATAAGATTAATGATATAGAGTTAAATAAATTATTTTAATTTTAATTAATAAATGTGTTAATATGTGTGCAAAATTTTAAATTGCAGATAAAAAAAAAATTAAAAAAAGTAATATATAAAAGTAATAGCATCGTTGGACTAATTAGTTATACAATTAATGATTTGCTCACAAAAAATCTAGAGGTTGATAATATAATCTTAATATATATTCAACATTTGATAAACCAAGTATTTTATAATGCAAATTACATAAAGATACAAATGAGACTTGAGAGGGAGAGGGAGAGGAAAACAAGTCCAACCATCCCTCTCACTCTTTAATAACTAGCTAGAATATTACGTATTGGACATTATGCCCCAACATTAATTGATGGATTGACATGTATCTCATTAGTTAATGAGTTAAACAGCATTAAAGACATGCTTTTCTTGATTCTTGATTTGCTGCTGTTTCTATTTCTTGAAATCTTGATCTTGAACACCTTCATTCTTTTGTGCAGAAACTACGGCACCGTTTAACTCGCAGCAGACAGTTGCTATGTCAACAACATGTTCATTTAATTCATTAAGCTTTGGCTTCTCATCTGACGAGGGTTTCTTGGGATTTCTATAGACCACATACAGCACCATTTGGAGAATTCCAAATATAAACCCTAATATATTTGGAATCTGTACATGTTAATAAAAAGAAATAATAATTAGATAACTAAAAAAGTGATATTGAATGTGTTTTTGTGTAAATAATTAACTTGTAAGAAAATGAGTTGCAATATTTGATCAAATCTGATTGATTTTTTCGCTTCTTTAAAAGAGCAAGGACTGAAAGCTTAAAGTTCAAATTTTTTTTTTTTTTTTTTTTTTTTTTTGATAAATCCACGAGATATCCTTAATTCATTATTGTTGTGAAAGAAGTTAAAGAAGAAGCCATGCTATTAGTTGGGACCATTCATTCTCCTTTAAATACATAAATAAATAAATGATACTAGTTATTATATTAGTAATAATAATAAAAACTTACAGCAACGAAAAGGTCTTTCTTAAGAAAACCATAGAGGAACCACATGACTGCACTCAAAGTGAGGAAGAAGGATAAAGAGAAAGGCATGAACTCCACGCTCTTGGTTTTTATAACTTTTCTCTGCAGATTTATTTATAAAATTACAATATAATTATGTTAATAAAAATGTTTATATTAAATTGAATTATGCATATAATATATTAATTTTGCTCACCACAATGCCAAGAGGTGCAACAAAAACGCAGAGAGCAAAAATCATACAAATCCAACCCAAAATTTTGACACGTTCATCGCCTTTTGCTAGGAAGAGAGCTGCGATACATATGCTACCAAACCCAAAAACGTCGAACAAGAGGACAAGTTTCATGGTAAAAATCTGCACCAAAATTACTAACTCATCAATAAAAACTATAATTTTTGATATATAATATAATATTAATAATTAAATAAAATTAATTACTCCCTTCATTCTTTTTTATATGTTATTTAAGGTAATTGCATAAAATTTAAAAAATTATTAAATAGCTTCAATCATAGGAAAAGAATAGCTGTATGACTAAAATGGACTAAAATAAATTTTCTAAAACCACATATGAAAAGGAAGGAAGAGAGTAATCTATACACTTACCCTATCCTTCCTGGTGGCGTAGAAAAGGAAGAAAGCAATGTAAATAATTTCCATGAAAAATGTGAAGGAGTTGATGGTGATGAGAAGGGTGGCATCTTCTGCAAAAAGTGCATAGAACAGCCAAAGCATTGCACTAAACAAAGCAATCACATATGGAATTGATTGAAACCCTTCGCTTGTTTTCTTCTTGCGTATTTGATAAAATGTTGGCCTGTCATTGTTGAGTCACATTAATTAATTAATTAAGATCTATAACTACAAACGAGTAATTAATAATTAAGTACAAGCTCAAATTAACACTTACATAGGAGCAAGGCAGACCATAAAGGAGATAATGTTACCTATTATCACCAATAAGAAAACAATAATAACATATCAGTAAATAAAAACATGTATATGTATTTTACGTAGTATCATCTATTTCCAAGTTAAAGTGGCATTGATTATATATCTTGGAGATTACATTGTAAAAGCAGAATATGGTAAGATCAATAAGAAGGAGAAGAGACATTTATATTTACCTAAAAGACCAAAAAGGAAAACCCATGTAAAGTGTAAAGCCATATCTAATAATATAACCGAAAAGAAAGTTTAATTCTCTTCTAATAATAAAAAAAAAAAATTCTAAGTAGTTTTCTCAAAGACTGAAGAGAAACTACAGCTTTGTTTTGGAATGAGAAACTCAAGCTGGGTATGAACCATTTATATAGGGAAATGAAACGAATACATAATTAAGTGTAATTACATTATTAATGACAGAAGTCATTACATCATTGTATACAGTATAGTTAGGACAGTTTCCTAGCTAGCGCTAATGCAAAATATTCATTATAAATATATCCCATATTTAGAAATGCTAAAGATTATGCACAGTCAGCTTACTCACTTACACAAAATCAATTGATTTAAAATTAATATTATTATTAAAACTTGAATATGAATTTTAGAATTTAATTCATTTAAGCGGATATAAAATTCTGATATCATATTAAAATTTATGAGTTCGTACACAAATTAATATGAGATTTTTTTTTTCAATAAAAATCACGTTTCTTCCAAGCAAAATCTTTTCCAAAAGAAGTCTAATATTTAGTTGGTCCCATTCCTAGTAGCGACCAAAAAAATTCTAGGGTTCTCTCTGTATATTTTTATGCACATTTTCTTAAAGTTTAAAATGCGGAAAGAGCTTATAATTTTTTTTTAATTAATAACTCTCATTAAATACATTGAAACTCTCATCATAATAATAAAATGAGAAATTCCAACTGAATGTATATATTATATATCACATATAGTTTTAGTTTTAAGATTTAGAAATTAGACCTAATTTTTCAATTTAAAAATTATTATTATTAGTTAATTATTGCATAAATAATTTGATAGTGGAACATATGTTTCATAGCATGGGAGACACTAACCACAGCCAGTGGTAGATATAGTCTTTTAATTTTGAGAATGATATGAAATTTTATAAAAAAAATTTTGAAAAGCGAAGGTTATTTTTTTAAAAAATTTAAGTTATTTTTAATTGTATATTAAAAGTTTTTCAAAATTCTTGGAAGTACGATTATCACCCTACCGCTTAAATTGTATTTCTTTTATTAAATTTTCAAAATAATTTTGAAATTTTAAAAAGTTCATTTTTTAATAATTTATTTTAAATTAAATAAACAACATTTTGAGTCCAATCCAATAAATTGCACATTTATATATGATTAAACGATGTATAATCAGCTCAAACTTAGAGATTTTGCGATTAATCTACAAATTGACATTTGAGGAGTTTAAAATATTAATTTATATATATATAAATTTGTATGAATTTAGATATTATTTAAAAATTTAGTTAAAACATACATATTTAACTGATAAATATTACAATCTCATATAAATATAAATAAATTTAAACAAATAAATATATTATTCACACATAAAGATGAAATTCAAACTTAAGATATTTTAGAGTGTCAGCTTTAATTAATTATAATTCAATAAATATTACTTTCATGATAATATAAATCAAAATAAACTTATAAATAAGAAGTTATAAAATTACAAAAACACTCATATTTTTATCCCTATTAATATTAGGAGAATAAAAAGAGCAAAATTTGTGTCTATTGCTATGGTCAGAAGTGAAGCTACCGTTAGGCTAAAAGGGTCATCGCTCCTCTTGTCAAGCAATATTTCATTATATATATATATATATATTCTTTTTCAATCAATAAATATAAAAAAAGGAGGCTATTAGTGTCTGCGTTCCTCCTATTATTCCTTTATTCAATATTAGCTTGGTGGTTTCTTCGAGATTGACTTGATGTTTAGTGGTTTAGAGATTTTATAGTACCAAATTTCCTTCTTTTTTAATCAAAGTTATTTTTTTTATCCTTTTTACTTAACTAATTTATGGGGTTGCAAAGAATATATTATACAATACCAGAATTTAATATTTTAATGGCTAAAAATACAATTTATAGAAACTTGAATTTGTATAAAATAATAATTTAGAGATATACTTTATATAAGTTGATTGGTTGTGGCATGAACTCTTTTTTGCTTGTTTATTTATTTGGTATCATGTTTACCCTTAGCCATTATTGAAGTTTATTAGCATGGTTGTTAAAATCGAAATAAATTGATTGATCAAATCATAAAAATTAAGAATTAAATCAAGAATTGATTTAGTTAATTTCTAAAAATTTAGCTTTTAAAAATTAGTTAAAAAACTATAAATTAGTTGAACTGAATCAGTTTTTTTAGTTTAAGTGGGTCAATTTTTTTTTATCAAAAATAATAAATATTAAATTATATTTATTTTCATTATATATATATATATATATATATATATATGTGTGTGTGTGTGTGTGTGTGTGTGTGTCAAATTATATATACTATAGTTATTAAAATCGGACCGAATAAATTGATCGAACCAGAAAATTAGAAATCAAATTAAGGATCGGTTTGGTTAATTCCAAAAATCAATCCCTCAAAAACCGGTGAACCAATCGAACCAGACCAATTTTCTGGTTTGAGTGGGTCAGATTTTTTTAATTTTTTAATTTTTTTTTAATTTTTTATCAAAAATAATAAATATCAAATTATACATATATATGTATATAGGTTTTTTTCGGTTTAACTGATTCAACTCCGGTCGAACCTTTAACTCTCTGTTTTTATCGGTTTTGAATATATATATATATATATACCGATTTAATTAGTTTGACCCTGATCAAATTTCTAATTCTCTGTTTTCACCGATTTTTTAATCGGTCTATTTCTGAAAACATTGCTTATTGGTTATGGATGATCCTTTTTCTTTTGGCTTCTAGCTTTACAAAATTTTATTGATTTGTTTTGTTCTGAGGTATTTAGTGTACATTTAGTTAATTTTCTTATAGTTGTAATTTTTAATTATTTTAATTTAAAATGGGCAAGAGATTAACAAATTTTAATAGCCTTTAATTTTTTTAATATATTTTAGGATTTCAAGTTATGAGTTTAAATTTTTAATATCATGTATTTAATTTATGAATAGAAAGCCAACCACAATTGATTAATTTTCTATGAAAGAGTTCAGAATTAAATTTTTTTATATAATTATAAAATTTTTTAAAAAATTAATCTTGAATATAATGAAATTGTGTAAAAAATTAGATTAAAGTTAATTTAAGAAAAAAAATTATAAATTAATAAGATATTTTTTTCTAAAATAACTCGAGTCGATCTAAACATAGACATCACTCCATTATACGTGTATAAAAAAAAAATTACTCGTATATCAAAAAAATTATTGTGATGCCTCCATTCCAAAATCATGAAGAAAAAAAAAGCCTATGTACAATTTATAAATTAAAGATGGTATTAATTAAGACTATCACTTTTACAAGTTTTGACTCCATTAACAGTAGTTATCATCATAAGAAAAGAAACAGAAAAATAAAAATAAAAATAAATCGATAAATAAGGAAAGCAACTTGATTAATTAAAGATTTGTGGACTATGAGAATAAAGAAAAAGATTCAGTGATTAAGACCTTTGATGAATGTCAAAGTTATTCATTACCATCATTAATATGACTTTTTTAAATTCATATAAATTTTTTACTTTATTCCCATTTCTAATTGTAATCAATATGCCACGTACGTGATTGCAGTTTCAACCGTTATTTCTTTTGATTTTATGTCAAGACTTAAAAGAAATTATTAGAATGTGATAAAAAGTATAATATAAATTTCTAACGTCATATATATATTATTATATTATTACTTTCTATTAACATAATTACCAAATTTCATCTGATTAAAAAAAATATAATTAAGACCCATATATTTTGTTTAGATATCTATAATAATTAATTATTATTATTAATAATTATTGACGTATAATTATTAATTAATAAATATTAATGACTTGATTAAAAATAATTGATATTATCGATCATATATAAAATAATCCTAAGAATATATATAATTTTAATTTATTAATTAAAAAATTATATAATTTTATATATATATTTGCAATATTTTTCAAAATATAAATATTATTATAAATGATATTTTAATAATTATTTATTATAAAAATGTATGGTTTTTTCAATATAAATAAAGCACCTTTTATACAATACTAGTTGCCGGAGCCCAGATCCTTAGAAGAAAATATCTCTATAAAAATTAAATGCATTTGGATACTGAGGTAATGCTGATGTATACTTCTATTCTATTTTCCCAGAGGGAAAAGAAAAAAAAAGAAAAAAAGAATTGCAAGCCTATTTTGCAAAAAAAGAAAAAAAAAAAAGTTCAATCACAAATGGGCCAAATGAAACCTGACCCAAATTAAGTCCGGTTAACTTGCTTCATTTTGAGTTCAGTCTAGGTCCAGCCAATCTTAAATTTTGGTGATGTTTGGACAGAGGGTTTAGACAAGAGATTTTAAAAAATTTATATATTTTATTAAAATTTATTATTTGATTAATAAAAAAATAATTAAAATTTATCATTCATAATAATTATTTATTTTAAAAAATTTTGAAAACCCACATAAAAGTGAAATTTCGAAAAATCTATGAAGAATTTTATTAATTATATTTTTATTAAATAAATATCATTAAAATCTATACATTTTATTTTTATTTCAAACAAGTAAAATTTTATAAATTTATAAAATAAAAAATCATAAATTTTTAATTCTATAAATTTTAATAAATTTCATGAATTTTAAAATTCTCAACCCAATACAAAATAGATAAAAGAGAAAATTATTATTACTATGTAATAATAATTTTATGTTAATTTAAATATATGAAATTATATTCATATTAGTTTTGTTTAGAAATATAATATGAAAAAAAGTTTTGCATTAATTAAATATAAATATATTTAATTATTAATATAAAAATAAACTCATAATTTTTAATATAACTAATTTTTAAAATTAATTTTTCTCAATTTATATTAAAAACGCAATATCATATATAATCAAAGTAAATAAATCACATATTTAATAGATCAGACATATTGATAAATGAAATGACTATTAATAAATTTATATAATTTATGTTTCATGTAAATTTGAATGAAATGAATAAAAAATAGTGAATTTATTTAGGATGTATTAAAAATTGCTATGGCTAAATAGTTAAAAACTAAAATATCTAATTCCTATTTTTTTTTAATTAAAAGTCTGAAAAACCAATATGATTAAACTTAGTTGATGTTTTACACGGAGAATATTAGATGAAATGATTTGACTTCACCCCAATTTTGATTCACTTTTCAAAATTTCATAGTTAAATTGGCGTGAGAATTTGAATTATATATATATATATATGCTTTGAAGCATTTCAATTAATTAAAACGCAAAACCTAATGTTGATTGTCAATTGGTAGACTATTCTTTTTGCATATTAACTTTTTTTGCTGAAAATAAATAGTCCAGTCCAGAGGCGGAGCTAGTAGAGCCATGGTGATACGTGCTCCCTCTATAATTTTTTTTATTTTTTATATAAAATTATATTTTAATCCTTAAAATATTATTTTTTTTAAAATTAATTTTTTAATTTTTAATAAATTATTATTTAATATCATTATTTTTATATTTTTTTTACCCATTTAATTTTTAAAATTTTTAGGATAAATTATTATTTAGTTTTCAAAATTTATTAAATTTAATAAAATAGTTCATTTATTTTAAAAAATTAATTTTTTAATTTATAATAAAATATTATTTTCTTTCAATTTTTTTTTCAATTTTATTTAATTTTCTTTTTCAATTCCTTCAATTTTTTTAATGATAATATAATGATTTTTAATTATTTATAATTGAAATATATGTTTGTTTTGATATTTTTTATTTTTAAATAAATTTATTTAATTATTATAGTATTTCTTTTTAAAAAAAATTTATTTTTATCTTGAGTGCTCTCCTATTCTAACAATCATGGATTCGCCTCTAATACTACGTTTTTCTCAATCATACAAGCAATCCAATAGTGAAATCCACAAAAATTTGCATGTGCCAGTATATATATAATACATATGAGACCAATTAACTAAAATTAATTAATAGAAAAAAAAATGGATACAGAAAATATAAATCTTAAAGAAATTATGAATTTAGAACAAGACAAGTATTAATATTGTGGATGTCTAGTATGTAGTTGAAAAGGACTGACATTCACCTACCCCCAACAGCCATTTTTGCCCCCTTGAAAGTGTTTATGATTTAAACATAATTTTGTTTGGCTACTACATAACGTACTAACATTTTAATTAGCTTTAGTTTGGCTCATGGAAACAAAATCGTAATCATGTAAGAGAAATTAAGACAAGCCATATGTGATGGACTCCACATGCTACAATTGCTTAGTTTGTGGTTCAGGATTAATGTTCCTATCCACACTTATTATGTTAATTAATTAATTTATTAATTAACTTTATAGCATTATTATAAATTAAATTATAATATATATTAAAAAATAAATTTAAATATTCTAATAGAATTATTACTTTTTAATAATATAAATTATTAATTAACTTAAAAAATTATTATTTTTATATTTACTGAATTATTTATATAAACTGATTTGGGTGGATTTAGATTTTGGATAGTAGTGTAGTAAAGGATGAATTTTATATGGATTTTGGATTAGGATGGTTACATGTATGACAATTATTATGAATACTTATTGCTTTTATAATTATGAGATTATCATTGAGATATGAACTAATAACTCAATTGTATATAATCATTTCATTATCTAAGTAGAAGTGGATTAGAAGTGTCCCATGTTAGGGATAATTATGGTCATGTATCATGTAATTACAACTTTCTTTTAATTATAGGAGTTGATTTTGTGATTATATATAGGAGTTGATTATGTATCTCTCTTGATTATGGGATCATCGCCTTAGACTTTAATCTTATTAGTTGTCCTGTACATTGATACAAATATCTTCATCTTCACTAATAAAATATTTATCAAATAGATGTGATTGAAATGGTTAGACACATTTGTATTTTATAGTGAGATTTTATGATCGATTTATAGAAAATGCATATATTAAAAGGAGCAGCCACAAATTTTGAAATAAAATTAGTCATATTAATCATAAAATGAAAATAAAAATATATATATTTAAATTAAATCGTAAAACAAGAGTGAAAATATCTATATTTAAATTAAAAAAAAAAAAAACACGAAAAGCATTTGGCTTCAAAGCCATTACACCTCATTGACAATTTTTTTTTTCTTTTAGTAATATTACTCTGTGATTAGTGGCTTAGTGTATGTTATTGAATCGATTTTAAAACAATAACTCTAATTAAGTATTTAAACTCTTTATATGATGGTTTAAAAGTGCATCTCATAAACATTATATTAAAGAGATGCTCTTGTGATTAATATCTCTAGCAAATACATTAATAACAATAATGTCACAATCGAAATAGACAAAGTCATAATATACTTTCAGCTGATTATGTTTTATTGGATGCTTCAACATGTAATTAACGAATATCTTTATAGGATGATATGAATTTGAGAATTAAATTTATATTTATATCAAATTCTTTATTTATATCATTAAAATTAAATAAATTTAAATTTGAGCCAAATACTCAATAAAATCTTACTTTTCAAAAACTAAATATTTTAAATCTCTAATTTTACTTTATTATTTCAAATACAATAATTATATTAAACAAATAAAATATAAACATTACCTTTCCTTTTATTTATAGTCATTAATATTTAATAAAATTTGTAGAACTTTACATTAATAAAACAATTAAAATATATAAATATATTTAGTTCGAAATAAAAAGAAACAGTAATATTTATATAAAAATATGATAAAAAATAAATTGAAATTTGGTTAATAAATTTCATTTCATTAAATATTCAAAATTACATAATAACTTTATATTTTTTATTTTAAAAAATATATAATAAAATTTTCAAAAATTATGTATATAATAATTCTTTTGTTATATAGTTTTAAATTTAATTTCAAATATAAATTATATTTAAATAATTATCTAAAAAATAAATTTCAAATCTAAAATTTCAAATTTCTTATACTCTCAAAACAATAAATTTATAAATTTACATATTTTAAATTATAGATTTGAAATATAAGATTTAAATTTTAAATTTTAAATATAAATCTATATATTCAAATTCAATGTTAAATTATTTAATTATAAAACTATAATTTATATAAAGCAATTTATTATTAATATAATTTGACAAATAAACTAACTCAAAAATATTACTGATCTACTGAAAAATGATTGCATTTTTTATAATATCTAGAAATAATTTAAAGAATCAACAATAATTCACAATCTCATTAAGCATCAAAATTAACAATAATATATCACATCATTGCATACGATAAAAAAAAAAAAAAAAAAAAAAGAACTTTCTACGAAAGCTTAATTAATATTAATTTTGAATAATTTTGAGAAACTAGTATATATATATATATATATATATATATATATATATAAAGAAATAAAAAGCAAGTATATTCATATATAATTAACATACTGCCTACCTATTGAGTAGAACTAAATGTAAGATTACTATCTCCAATTGCATTTGCTTAATTAATTACTAAACTTCCATTAACTTATCTTTTTGAACTTGTTAGCTATCTAATTATATAAATTAGCCATTTATTGGGCAACCAAACCCCATCTTATCTTATCTCCAAAGGCCAAATATTTCTATATTTAAATTAGTGATAGTCATTATTTACGTATAGTGCACCTAGCTAGTGCTATGATCTCAATCAGAAATGAATTTCTGAATTTCTAAATATATATATAGAATAAATTAGTTAATATAATCAAAGAAATTAATATATAATAAAAAAGCCATATAGCTAATAATTAAAATTAATATCAATGATTAATGGACTAATTAATCAATAACTCCATCTTCTGAATTTCTAAAAAAGGAAAAAAAAATAAAAATTGGGTGCTATGTATGTATAGAAGTGCAACCCCACCCTCCATACAGGTGGGAAGCAATTTGGATAGGGATGGCTTTGAGAGTGGAATCCACCCTTAAAGATACCAACACATGTCCTAATAATTTAAACTTGTATACTTATTGGATGATCGCCAAAAATCATTGCCATCTTCTGTGGAAGCACCAAGTTTTGATCCACATACTTTACACTCCTTTTATTTTATATATGATGTCTAAATTATGGATACATAGAATATAATACTTTCATGCAACAGAGACTTTAACTTTAGGATAAAACTGATGTAATAAAACACAACCAAAAATTCAAAATTCAGGCTATTCTCTCCCTATCACAATAACTCGCTTCTTGCTTCCAAACAAAGAATTAATTAATTAATTTACTAAATTAATTTTTAATTTTTTATAATCCGTTCAATAATTTGAATTATTTATTTATTTATCATTACAGTAGGTGTTTTCATTAATTATGTGATTGTGAGAAATATTAAAGGAAATTATGTAGCCTATGAGAATATTAATTTACTTCATTTATTGACTTTTTATAAATAATACAAAATTAATTAAATTTTTTATTATTTAATAAAAAAATTTCGGGACTAATTAAAAGTCCATATGTATACTGATCCATTGATTTTAATAAAAATAATTCTCAAATGAATGGTTGATTGTGAAACTTAAAGTGCCTTTTTACATTTGTAGAGATAAAAAAAAAGAAAAGAAAAGAATTAATCTTAGTAAATACATAATTTGACTTGAAAATATTTTAAAATGCTGAGATAAATATTAATAAACAATTAGCTGTTGTGTTAACGTATATATTAATTAATTTCTTAAAAATTTGTATGGGCAAATCAGTTATGGTGTGCCCACACTCCTCACTTTGTTAATATTAAAAGGATTGCCTATCATAATTTATATGTAATTTTTTTTTATATAATTTTTAAAATTCATTTTGTAACATTTTAATTATAAAGGATGAATTTTATTATTGCGTTAACACTTCCTTCATTCTAAAATGAATAGATAACAAAAAAAAATCTATATAAAGGAAATAAAGTGTGACTTTGAGTATATATATAAGCCGGGGGAGAGATGTAAAAATGGTGGGCCATTTAAGATGAAATTTGGTTTTACTTTCCAGTCATTAAACACTACAGGCAGAATCTATATATTCTCCACTACTGAGATTGGGAGAAGCAGGTTTTGTTTGATTTTCTTATGGGGACTTGAACATGTGACATAATAGGTTAAAATTCATTGAGTACCAAAACAACAAATGCCACAAAAATTTACTTCAAAATGGTAAAGGACATCAAGTGGATTGGGTTAAAGCTAGAAAATACTGAACCCACATTCTAATTTTAATTTTTTTTTTCAAAAATAAAAAATAAAAATCTTTTGACTTATCCATATAATATTAAACTATTAATTGATATAGTTATTAAAAGTTATAGACATATACATGTATGAAAGTAATTAACATGATAATAG
This sequence comes from Aleurites moluccanus, assembly GCA_948193065.1. NCBI lineage: Eukaryota > Viridiplantae > Streptophyta > Magnoliopsida > Malpighiales > Euphorbiaceae > Aleurites > Aleurites moluccanus. Next base: position 5,404 of record CANXYC012178829.1, on the reverse strand, counting down.
AGTAATTAGCATGATTATAAAGATTGACTGTATAATCTAGAGATTGTGTAATTATTGACACATTTTAGAAATCATAGATTTGATTATACTATCAATGTATAGATTTATTTTTCTTGTACTTAAAGCACATAATAATAATACAATTTTTGTTATTTTCTAATATTATATCAGATTTGCTCTTAGACCATCTGTATTTCTCTCAATCTCTGTTCTAAAATTGTTTGTCAAATTTAAGCATTTTTTTTTTCTTCTTTCCTTCTCTGTTTCTGTAACAATATATGGATTTTTGAGTTTTATGCCTTTAGCCATGGTCATTGTATTTCATTAGACTACTATAATTGTTCTTTGGTTCCTTGTTACCAAACTATCTGTACCATATCAGTTATGTTAATATTTTCGGCTTATGGATTTCTGTCATTGAAGAATATCTTTTATTAATCCTATTGTCTTAGTTGACCTGTCCACTCCAACCTTAAGCACCATTGTGAGTTTACTTAGACAAATTATATCTTTTCCTTCTTCTTCTCTTACTGCTTTGTCTGTTAATTTAGGTAAAAACTCTTGGTTCTTGATTCTGCATGTTCCAATCATATGACCTCTAATAAATTGTGTGTTATCCACCAAAATATCTACTTCATGTCTTTCGTCCATATAAACTGCTAATGGTTCTCATATGTCAGTTCATGTTTATGCTTTAAATATTAGTCTTCCTTGTACTTATTTGGCTCTTGATTTTGCTTTATATCTTTGTTTCTTGACTTACTATTATTTTCTCTCCTACTAGCTGTCGGGTAAAGGATCCATGGTTGGGACAACTTCTTGGAATAAGTCGTCGAGTAGGGAAAATATTTGAGTTCACCTCTCTCCTTCTTTCTTATACCTCACATGTCTCTGAAATAATAATCGTCTCCTTTTATTAAAATAACAATAATAATAGTAATAACTGTCTCCTTTATATTAGTGGCATCTTAAATTAGGTCAAGCATCCTCTAGTAAATTATGATCTTTAACATCGCTGGCTCGTTAAAAATGTCAAAATTTGAATTTTTTTTTATTGTTTAAATTGTCAATTAACTAAACAACCTACTTTTTTCATGGTTATAAAATCGGATCGGATTGGCTGGTCAAATAAAAAAATTTAAAACCAAACTAAGGATTGGTCGGTCAGTCTCATTTATCAATCCCTAAAAACTGGTTAAAAAATCGATGACCGTCCTGTTAACCTGTGAATCAGATCAGTTCATTCTGTTCGAGCGAATCAATTTTTTTTTTTTATTAAAATGATATCGTTTTTGTCAAGCAAAAATAACGCCGTTTTAAGTTAAAAGAAATTAAAAAAAATTTAGTAATTTCGTTTCAATTTTATCCGATGTCAAAATCATGACCATATTGCTTGTTATTTTATTGAGTAAATAGATATTTGAGTAAGTAAATACTCATAATTTATTATAAATATGATTTTTGATTTAAAGTGATTAGATTAACATTATAAAAAATATGGTATTATATAAATTCTTGATTTAGCCATAATTGCGTTATATTTATTTTCATCATATATATAATAAATATCAAATTACACATATATATATATATATACCAATTTTTTTTTGTTTAACCAGTTCGATCCTAATCAAACTTCTGACTCTCTGATCCTCTACGTTCACCGGTTCTGAAAACATTGACTTTTTCCTTCTCTGATTCCAACCGTTAGTGATTATCATTAATGATTATTTCCTTTTTTACTTTAATTTATTTTTTGAAATATAAATCTAAATTATTTTAGCTTTACATCAATTTTGCTATTATAGTCAAAGCTCGATTTTCTCATAATATTAAAGTTCTTCATAATAACAATGTCATATAAAGATACAATCTTACTTCAGTTTCTTCATCAATAATGTATCTTGATCCAACGTTCTTGTCCTCATCTTCTTAATAAAATGGTCGTGCTGAAAGTAAACATTATCATATCTTAAATTTATTCTATACCCAACTTATTTTTGTTGCTTGTCTTGAAAAATTTTAAGGAGAAGCAACTCTTATTATTATGTACACCATAAAAATCGTGTTTCCTACTCCAATTTTAAATGATCTTTCCCATTTTGAGAATCTCTATGATAAGCCTTCTGATTATTCATCTCTTAAAGTTTTTGATTGTGTTTGTTTTATTTTTTTTACAATCTCATGAAAATAAAAAAAAATTAGAACATCGAGCTTGTTTCTATTGTTTTATGGGATATATAACAGAACATAAAAGTTATCAATACTGGGATTCTATCAGTAATTGATTGTGTCTCTCGGCATGTCACTTTTGGGAATATATTATGTTTTCCTCCTTATTCAAATTTAGTATATATCTCTCTACTACTTCCTTGTTCTTTACTGACTCTTTTGTTGAGTTGCTTTTCAATACTAACTCACATTCTCCTAATGAGCTTGAACCACCTACAACTTCCCCTAATGAATTTGATAATGTTGCTTTTGCTCCTTCTCCTACACCAATCTCCGTAAAAGTTGTTTCGCCTGTTGATTTTGTGCCTCCTACTAGTCTTCCTCTTCATCAATCCGATTGAGTAAAGAAACCTCTCCTTCTTATTATCGTGATTATAGTTGTTTTTATGCTATTATCTCTTTGCATGAAACTCATTTTTATTGTTATGTTAGTGCTAACCCCCTTTGACAGCAAGCTATGGCTAAAAAACTTTAAACTTTAGAGAAAATTCACTTAATGTTTTTATTGTGATGTTAGTACTTGAAATTTAGTTAATCTTTCTTTAGGTAAAATTGCTACTGGGTATAAGTAGATTTACAGGATTAAAACTCGCATAAATGGTTCGGTTGAATATTACAAGGCCCATTTGATTGTTAAAGGCTACACTTAGGAGTATGACATTGAATATGAAGAAACATTTGATCATGTTGCTTGTTTAATTTAGCTATTCTAGCTATAAAGTAATGAAATATATTTCAAATGGATGTAAAAAATACATTTTTAAATGGTGATATAAAAGAAGAAGTTCATATGCACTCTCCTCCTAACTACTCTCATCCTTTACAAAAGTTTTGCGACTTTAATGAGCTTTATATAGCCTTAAACAACCATCTTATGTCCTATTTTTAAAGTTTAGTTCTACTATTTCTCAATTTGATCTCATTTTTAGTCTACATGATTTTGCTTTATTTATCTGTCATACTGAATATTGTTCTTTTATTGCTTTATGTAGATGCTATGATCATTATAGGTGATGTTTCAGTTAATATTTTAGAGTTACAACAATATCTAAGTATGCATTTTAAAATGAAAGATCCCTCTGAGTTATTTTATGAGTCTTGAAACTAAATATGAGTCTGACATACTTTCATTTATTAAGATAATTAGCATGATTATAGGGATTTACCCTATAATTTAAAATTTTGTGTAATTATAAGCAGATTTTAAAAATTATAGATTTAATTGTATAATATCTTAGATTTTAAATCTAACATGAGATTTTTTTTTTTACTCAAAATATGACAATAATAATAATAATATAATTCTTCTTATTTTGTTATAACTTGGAACTTCAGCTTCATAGCACGTAAAATTAAATGCATGTATTGTTCATTTTTAGTGTATATACTCACTACCAATAGCAAAAAAGAGAAAATTAGCTCTTTTTCCCAAATAAAATGACAAAATTTATACTATGCTATTAATTTTCTCCTGTCATCCACAATCTAAAGATATTGATTGATCATAACACAACTTATGCCACTTGTTCAACTCATCATCTCTTGCATCACAAATTAAAATGCTTCTCTCTTTCTTTCTTTTAAACATCATAGCTTTTTTTTTTTTTCAAATTTCTTCTTCCTTATCTTTGGATAAATATCCATATGGCCGTTCAAAAAGTGTATAAATTATTGTATAATGCTTCTAAAAGTTCACTTCTTTATGGTGTGTGAACGTCATGGCATTTTCCTTTGGATATATTGTTATCGTTATGGATGGTTAAAGCGCAGACCTTATACACTTTCTTTTAGTTGCATTGCATCATGAATTTCAATTTTACTAGTTAATTATGATTCGTATTTTTTGGGATAAAGTTCACACACCTTATTAGCCCCTTTTTCTTTGTCTATCATATTTAATTTTTTGCATAGTATTGGCAATAAATGAACAAATATAATTCTTTTGATTTGTAAATGAAATTTTATATTAGAAAAATTATATTGAAAATATTATATATAAATCTTGAACATGGAACATAATTCATTTTGAATTTATAAGTTTTTACCTTTATTAGTTTAAAATTCTAATTAATAATGTTATTAGCTTGTACTCTATTAATTAAAAATTTACTTATGGATTTTATTAATTTTGGGTGTATAAACTCCCCTAAAAATGAGGCTGTTGTTATTATTATTTTCCTAAGGAGAGGTGGTAAATTTTGCTTCAACCCAACATATGCCCAAATTTATGTGAAATTTGCAATGATATATTGAGTGTCAATCAGTACTTGTAGATTCAACATAATGTAACATAAAATTTGACCCAAAATAAATTAGTAAAAACTATTTTTTTTTTAAAAAAAATCAGAATTATTGCTAAGAATTAATTAATAAAATATATACCATAACCCACAATTCTAAGTGATTGACCAAAATTAATTTAATTGAAAAAAAAAAATGGAATGATCCAATTTAAAATTGAATTCGCCGGATCCGACCTATTTGTTATATCTTGGTTGAGTATTGAACATATGTTACCCTAAAATAGACTGTAACTCAGCTTATGCTTGAGAAATATATAGTAGGAATTTTGTATCTTCTCCAACATATTGTGAGAAAGGATTCTGAGGAGAGTTCTTTTAATTTGTTGCTAAAACAAAACTTGATTCTTGAATGTGAAAACTCTTCAAGGTTTAAAAACAAACAGAATATACGTTCTGCTTGAAAGCTACTTTTGAACTGTGCACATGCGTAATTCTTATTCGATCGAGCAATCATTTTTTATTTATTTAATATTTGGTGCTTCTCCTTTGCTTTTGCTATCAATGACATATCTGTCACCATGTTTTGCTATCAATAATCATATGGGTTATGATTTGAATTTAATTTCTAATTTTTGGCTCTTTAGTTCATCTTTGGGCTATTAATTGTCACAGGTTCATTTTGTTCTTTAGTGGAAAGGTAGGCGTTGCTTCATTGGTTTGTTGTTTCGCATACTTTTAATATGCTAGTAGCCTGCATAGTAATTATATTTTTTATTTAATTTATATATTTTATAATATTTTAAAATATATAAATTATTATTATTATTATTATTTTATTGAATTTAAATATTATATATATATATATATATATATATATATATATATATATATATATATATATATATATATATATATATATATATATATAT
>CANXYC012178651.1:0-18672 GCA_948193065.1 Aleurites moluccanus | reverse complement strand
TTATTATGGATGTAGTAACTCAAAAGTTGGTTTTCTGATCAAATAAGAATATTTGCAGAGATGCATTCATTTTCATTGCCTAAAGGATAAGCCAAACAACGTCCAGTCAACCCTGTTCTTTGAAAATCTCTTGAAACTGACAAAACTTGTGTTGAAAGAATTTCACGTGAGAGATATGAACATGATTTTAAGTCAACTTGTTTGGATAAAATTTAGCCATTGCTTAATTATTTAGATCCATGAATAAATATTAGATTTATAAATGCGGATCATAACTCAAATTGAGGTAAATTTAATATTACATCTTCGTATAGGCTCATCCACATTGAAATAAGATTTTTGTTCACTATTATATAACTATGTGTTATCAATTTCAAATTGCCAGAAGTTCATAACATTTCCCAGGTAGAGCAAAAAGCTTGGTCTGAAGTCTGAACAAAAGGATTTACCTTGAATTCTATTAATCATAATCCAGTACTAAATTTTGAGCTTGAAATTAGCATCCAAAGCTAGCCCATTTCACAAGAAAATCCATACCCACTTTCATAAAGATTAAATGTGATTAAAAATGGAAACACCCAATTTGTATTATATATTTGATCTCCATTTAATTTACAATAATAAAAAAAAAAAAAAAAAAAAATTTAAAATTCATCATTCAGACCACAGAAGTAACAAATAATAATAAAGATATATACTTGGGATATCACAAAACAATATAAATTTCAGTATACAAAGGGCCAATCAACAAGAAGAAGAACTAAAGGCTTGAGCAATAGCAGAAGATGATAGAGAGAGAATACAAATTTACCTGAGAGTGCCAGTTTGCTAATCCCAGATAAAAGAATTGGTCAACTACGCTGAATATCGGTCAGTGGCTATGCTATGACCTATTAGAAGGGCGGCGTGGCGGCTATCAGGCCGGGTCGACTCGAATAAGCTCACGAGTCAAGATGGATATTTCAGATTTTATTATTATTTTTTCTTAAGAATAAGTTGGAAATTTTGAGATAATTTAACTGGTAATTCTTGAAGTGTTGACTAATATATATTGTGATATTTAATCTTTAAAATATAATATGAAAATCATCAGACTTTAAACTTAATTTCACTTGCAGTCCTTAATTGACCAAAATTATTATTATTTCTATTTAAATCCAAAGTCCTTTTTTTTCTTTAAAAAAATTCAAAAATCCCTTTTTCTTTATAACTTGGCTTTGATACTATTCAAGGTGAGCGTGTTCTCTCTCTAATTAGTCTGTTAAGAGACAAAATTACAAAGAGCCATTCTTAAAAATATTCAAAGATTTTTTCTTTTATTTCTGATTTCTTTTATTTCTGATTTCTTTCAGCTTCTTATACTCGTTGTGATAGTGAGAACTAACAACAAAACCTAAAAGGCATTTGTTCTCAAGGAAAAAATTATCAAACTCACTTTGTCTAAGAGTCAACTCTTCTAAATTCCTAAACAGTTTATCTATGGAATTATTTAGAGAGTCTAAACGATCTATAATATAATTTAATAACCCTATTACTAGATCATTGTCTACACCGTGATCTAGGTGATGACAATCGGGATAAGAGCAACCCGAAGAATTATTGGTCATCCAATAACCATGCAAAAGCACCAAGCCTTTCTAGATAATAAAAGCACCAAGCCTTTCTAGATAATGAAAATTATTAAATTCAAGTTCTTGGTCTAAAAAATTTTTAAGTTCAAGGTGTTCTTTTTTAGGCCTCTCAAATCTTTCAATCCTTCTTATAGCAACAAGTAATTCTCTTATTCTTTGTTCATATAAAGCAAAGAAATGATCTTGTAGTCTAAAACTGGCACTCAACTCTTCCCTCCTAGCTTAAGTTAAAGTTAAACCTCTAAGCCAATTTCTATTAGCAAATTGATTGGAAGACATAAACGTTTAAATATAAACATTTATAATATATATACCTTTGTAGATCGAGTCCACTGAGCTTCCGCAACAGTTTTAACCCTCCTTCCAAGCTCGTCACCAGCAATATCTTCAGAGAGGTATGGAGGATATGACTTACTGCCCTTTTCTTGGTTACGTCTTACTGCAACACTCCTAGATATCAGACCATTTTGAAGGATAAAAGGTATATAGAAGCAAAATTATCATATAGATAAAGACTTGAAAAATATTGTTCTTAAAAAAATTCTGTATTTTATTTCACTCCCCTTCTTCAATAAGCTGAAGAGATATATATAGACTTTTTACAAATGAAACTGGTGTTTGTATTACTATTTGCCAGCTCAAAAATTATTCTTAAAGAAATTTTGTATTTTATTTCACTCCCCTTCTTCAATAAGCTGAAGAGGTATATATAGATTTTTTACAAATGAAACTGGTGTTTGTATTACTATTTGCCAACTCAAAAAAAAACAATTAACACACTACAATAATTAAAATAGGTAGTTGGAATAGTATGCCAATTTTATAAAACTACAAAAATAAATAGACAACCGGTACCTCTGGTACTGTTCTCCAACTGTTTTTAACACAATAATTAAATAAAGACAAGGACTGTTTTAATTTTACAGCTAAGGAGTCAGTTCTTATTTAGAGATAAGTTATTTTCATCGGGACCACAAATTTTAAAGCTACTTTGGCCGATAGTGCTTTAATATCTGCAGTTACTTCTGAAAAACAATTCCTCATTTATTACGCTGAGGCTGATATCATGGATGACGTTTTTATCACTCCATCTATGAGTTGCTGACTAAAGCGTCCATGTTTTCTCTTAATTCTGCATAATCCCTAGCCATCTCTTCTACAACACGTTGCTCTCTGAACTTAGCAACCTTCTTCCAGACCTTCATGGTTTCAGGTTGGAAATCCAGACTTGGATCTAAATCCACTAGTCTCAAAAATAATTTGTGTGCTTCTTCTCGTCCCTTAATCATGGACAATACTCTTGTAATGGGAGTATATTGGGACTAAATAGTAACAAATACTTTATCTTCTCTGAAAAGGACATAATTACTTGCATAGATTGCCTTCTCTAGACTAGCTTTGAAATTTTCAATTCTCACAGCTTGGGTAATAATTTTGTTTTCTTTGTACATGGTAAAATAAAAATTTAAGTTCTAATTATTAACCTTTTGTGGGTCAACAAATTCCTTAGCCATAACAGGATGGAGATCCCAAATTTGATAAGAATAACAAACAGTTTCATCCTCATTACAATCCATAATTATGCTAATAATATAACTGGTAATTATTCTTGAGTCTGAAATTTACTGCACAATATTTGAAAGTGATTTACACATATCATTATTATTTCTATTGATCTCGATAATTTCTATCAGTCCTACATCTGTGTAGCGGAGACTATCTTTCGCCATTTCTGAGGGAATTTTCAGATTTAGACCTCCATATCCTTGCCAATGGATGTATGGATGTAACATAAAACATTCTTTGAGAGAATGATCTATCGAGTCCACCTTTTTAATCTTTCTGGTATAGGTCACTTCTGGTGGAATGTATAAACTCATTTCATCAAGAAGTATATCTCTTTCCATTGCTAACTGAAGGAAATCTTCTTCATCCTTTTTGCAGATTTCAAACTATTTTTCTAAATATGAAATATATGAAACAACTTCATTTACAAAGTGTTGTAGTTGCTGGAAGTTTCTTTTGGCTAATCCTCCATGCAATCCAAAACACAACATAGATCCTTCTTTTAAAATACCATAATCGTACTTTATGAAGTACTAGTCATTTTCATCCTTGCAGATGTTTTAAACCTCAGGGTTATCTACCTTCATGATCTTCATGAATTCTTTATGAATGTCATCAGATTCATTTTCATATTCTTTCATTGTGATTTCCTTAGGAGATTGTTAGATTTCTTGTTTTTTGAATTCAGTTGTTCCAAAAATAATATCCCAATTTAATTCATCGCAATCAGGATTCTCATCCTCAAAGCTTTTATCAGCTTTATCCTTTTCACGAGTTTGGTTTGAAATCTATGAAGATTCACTGGCATTTCCACTAGCCTTGTGTTTATGATCTGACATATCACTAGAGTTTTTACAACTCTCCTCCTGTAAAGGAGTTTGATTTGAAACTTTTAAATGTTCACTAGCACGTTCACTAGCCTGTTGATTTGGAATCGATAAAAATTCACTGGAGAACTCGAGATTCCTTGGCACTTCTACTGGCCTTTTGGTTTAGAACTCGAGATTCCTTGGCACTTCCACTAGCCTTTTGGTTTGGAACCACTGAAGGTTCTCAGGCACTTCCACCATAATTTTTGAGCCATAATGGCTACCCTCCTGTTAAGGAGCAAGGCATTGTGACCTTCTCATAGCGGCCATTTCACCTTAATCCTTTTGATAAAGTTCTTCTCTAAATCTTTTTATCTATTTAGGAGTAAGACCAAGTTTTTTAATTGCTTTTTCGTAAAAATCTTCAAGGACTCGCGCTTTGAGCACCAAAGGATTTTTCTCTTTATTCTTTTGAATCAAGGATTTCTCCTTTGGCTTTTCATTAGCCCTTTTTGGACTAACCAGTTCTTTCGAACTCGCTGGCTTCTTCTTAAGACACTATGTAAAGATATGTCCTTGAGATTTACATATCCAGCACATAACATCTTTCGATGCTACAGCTTTTCTTTTCGTTCTTAAAGAACCAGAGCCATCGCTCTTGGAGTCTTTACTCACTTTCTTGACTTTCTTTGTGCACTATTTTTTAGTGTGACCCTCTTTTTTACAGATCCAACATAGCTTGTTTTTTGCTGTAGGATCCATCTAAAAAATTAGACAATTCACGAGAAAGAGAATCAACTATTATATTTTTATCAGAAGGAATATATTCAATATCAAACCCGTAATAGCTAAACCATTCTTGCAATCCTAAAAGTCTAATTTGTCTAGCTTCTTTAAGATCCAGATTCATAAATCCTTTTATATAAGTTGAATTTGTTCTAATTACGAACCTCTTAGGAGCCAGGAAGATGTAAAAGGCTTTTGTACTATTTTTAACCGTTAAGACTTCCTTTTTATGGATTGAATAATTAATTTTGGATCCTTTAAAGGTTACAGACCAATACTTACAGATTTTTTCTGATTTTCTACCTTTGATTTTTAATACTACTCTCCAAGATTTTTCTGAAACATTTGCCTCTAGGACTAACTCATCTGCATTTAATGGTAAGTTAAGACAAGGAAAATTTTAATTTTATCTTTTACCTGGATGACAGTCTGAGTGTCCTCATTATCCCAAAACCAAGAAACTTTATTAGATTTGATATTCTTCCTAGGTCTTTGGAAAGATTTTTTACGAACTTTCTAGCATAGTTAATAAGTCCGCAGAATTTTTGTATTCGCTTCCTATCTTTTAGTTCCTCAGGAAAGTTAATAAGTTTTTTAGAAATATGGCTTTGTAGCCTAATTTTTCCTTTTTCAATTTCCATTCCTAAAAAATTTATATTTTCCTTAAACCATTCTATCTTTCTTTCAGATAAAATCATATCTTCATATTTAAAGATATCAGTCACTTGTTCAAGGTGACTCATGTATTCTTATTCATTACTACTAAAAACTAACACATTGTCTATATAGACCACATAAAATTTTTTCAATGCTTTAAAGGCATTGTCCATTTTGCGTTGAAACACGCCTGGAGTATTTTTCAAGCTGAATGGCATTACCAACCATTCATACATTCCTTGAGGTGCATTGAAGGCTGTAAGGACTATAGAGTACTCTTCCATGTTTACACTATTTATGACATCTCCTGCTATAGGGATCTTTTAACTATCATCATTTGTTGCTTTATTTACCCGATGATAGTCTATAACCATTAGTACTTTTTCCCGCACCTGCTCTGCATGGTTTATTACCATAAAGGCTGGACTAGAATATAGACTATTACTATCCCTAATCAAACTTTTTTTGAGCAATTCAGGAATCTGCTTGTCAAATTCCTCTATCATCTCATTGGTATATGTTCTATTTCTGTTTCTGATGATAATACTAGGATCTTTCAGCTCTAATTTAGCAGTTATGCCATTTAGCACCCATAACTTTAGCGAATCTTCACTAAAATTATCAGCTAATTTTATAAGAAACTTATCACACTTAGTTCATTTCAGCTGGGGTTGTGTAATAGGTTTTTCTATCACCCTTTGTGCTTTAAAACACAATTCTTAGTACCACGAGGTAACCTTTGACTATTGGTCAAATAAACAATCTAGCCAAGTTTCACCACACTGGGCTTCCACTCTGAATGCTTATTCACATGGCATAGATCCATACAACTCTGATATTTTATTTGGATAAAAACTAAATTTTAATTTATTTTTAGGATTTGTCAAATATGTGATTTTTACACCTCCAATTGAGATGTAATTATCGTCTTGAACAAAAGGTCTATTTTCTTTTTGCTCCTTTAGGAAATTAGGAAAGCATTTCCTAAAATGATATCTGCATCAAGATCAGGGAATGTTAGGATCTTATCAATAGTGAACTTTTGTCCACTTATGATAATAGGAACTTGTTTTGCAACTTGTGTCACTAAGTTCACTTCTCCACCTGCCATACGTAGTATCATAGGCTGGGTCAATGGTTTTCACCATTCATTAAGGAGAGCATTGGGTCTAGCACTAGTTATTATTGCACCTGTGTCAACTAATACATCCAAAGAGTAATCATAATAACCAGAAAATTTAAATGTTAAAGTGATGTATGTACTTAAACATGATTCTTCTGTACTGAATATCTTTGATGATGCCATGGTATCAGGACATACCATTGTCCAAACTTCCTCGAAAGGAATTGACCGTTGTTGAGAAATTTTTTATATTTCTTTTACAACCTTAAGGACTAGTGTTAGATGCTTAACCATCTTTGCATTTTTCCTAATTTCTTCATCTTCATATACAGGTAAGCTTATAGTCTTGTATCCTATAATGGTTCTACCATCGGAAGATGATTGTGTATCTTCCTCCTGAACTGGTGTCTTAGGAATTTCTTTTCTAATTACTAATGAAGTGGAATTATTTCTAGGTAATTGAGGGACATGATATGATCTCCTAGGAGGATCAGAAATCCTAAGATTTCTCATAGGCTCATCTAGGTTTAAGGTAATATTTCTACCCCTTTGTGTGATTTGAGAGGAACCTATTGACCTTGATGTCTCTGTTGGTTCTTAGAGAACCCAACTCCTAGGCCAAGATAACTCTAGAGGATTAATTTCTTTTCTATGGAATTGTCTATAGTTATATGAACCTTCATCGAATAACTCTGTGATTTTAGAGATATTTCTCACTCCAGGATTGGTTGTATTAATCAGTCTAAAAATTATCCTAGTATGATATGCTAAATATTTAGCCTGAAAATTTATTCTATTCATAATTATGGATTCAATCCTTAGCGATAAAGAATTATCCAAACACTTATCCATTACTAACATCATAAAGTTAGGATAAGTCTGGAACCAAACTGGACCATGTGTAAGGTTAGTCTGGACCCCTGATATTAGCTAGTCTTGGAACAAATTTCATCTTTTGTCTAACACAGTTGCTATCACAAGACTATCAGCTGGGAAATTGAACAACAGTATTAGTCCTACCTGAACAAGACCAATATGAATATATTGATATATTCCCTTTGATTTAGTTACCAATTCCCTTATTTTTGGTAAATTGATCAAAGGTACGTCCAACGTTTCTAGTTCTGTACTAGAAACCTGAGTTATAGATTCTGATTGGGAGACATCTACTATGGACCTAAAACTTAATTTAGATTTGTTGTAAATAGTATTGATGTCTACCTTTGGAAGTTTTCATTATAAGCAGCTTTTGGACTGATCATCGTATTGGAAAGATTCTTCCTGCACCAAAAAAGTATCTAAGGGGATCATCTCTTCATCTATGGGCCCTTCTTCCATATTCATCATGAATAGTTGGGCTGTCCAAAGATCATATTCATCTATATCAGTTTCATATTCAGAAACTACTTCATAGACAAAATCTATTTCAGAATCTATGTCAGAATATTCATCTTCTTCTATTGGCTCATATACAAGATTCTCATCTTCGAAGAAAATTCTTTTAAGATTTTCTTTTCGCTTACTTTTTTGTGGACAAGCATTTGCTTTGTGATCTTTTGAACCACAAATCCAATAACAAGAACAACTACTAAGAGGTTTCCCTTGTGGGCACTTAGGTGCTCTACCATATTTTTTCTTAAAGACTTCAATTCTATCTTTATCCCTAAGGTCGGTTCTCCTTCTAATAAACCTAGAAGGTTTATTAAACCTCTTTTTGTTGCTTCTATCATTTTTTCGATATTCTTCTTTTTCTATATCCTTTAAACCTTTTCTTTTTGGTTTTACAAGAAGAACATCATACTTTAGATCTTTTTCCTATTCCTTTCTCATTTGTTGTAGTACACCCGTACCTACCAGAAATATATTCAATCTAAGAACAACAACTCTTGTTCAAATAAGAAGACATTTTACATCTTGTTTTACTTGAAGTTCAGTACATATCTTTCTTAATGCATACCTAACTGCCTGTATCTTACCTTCTAATCTATCAACCACTTTTTCTTCATTTAAGACGAGTTGATAGGTATTTTTTGCTACCTTTGGCCATGGTTCTGGGAGCTTAGAAAAAAATAATGTTGACATGTAATTTTGAGCATTAATATCAAGATTATAATAATACTTTTGGAATTCACATGCATAGTTGTCGAAATAACACATGTTACATATCTGTAGTTTCATCAATGCCATTAAAGATTGTTCTCTTTCTAATGACTCAGTTGAAATTGAGAAACCACAAAATTCTCTTTTCAGGGCATTTACTATGATAGCTAGAACCCCAACTACAAGAACTACTTTTCTAATTTCATCTCTAATAGAGGTTTGAACTACTAGCTGATCCTAAAATTTTTGAGCATTGCCAACCATGGTGGCTTTGCAAAGTTCATAGGTGGCCTCAATTGAGTAGTTACCTGCTCTAGTTGTAAACCTGGTCATGGTAATCCACTCATCTATTCTTTCAGATGCATGCTTTTCACAGTCTAGATTTAGAAAAACTGTCGGGGTGATAACTAGCCTTAATGGATTATCCCTCGGTTGAAATTCTAGTTTTGTCCTATGGGGATAATTAGGCTTATATTCTACCCTCTTTGTTGCAAAAAACTCATTAAATGTTCTATCATCTAAATGTAAAGGAGTTTCTTCTACTAGACCTAGAGATTTTATAAGGTCTTCAGCTGCTTTGCTACTATCTTGGTTAGCAGCTCTTATGTCAGGGTTAGCAATAAAAGGAACTATTTTACCTTTCCTTAATTGCAAAATTTCTTTTGTAGAAAGAGGCTTTGAGGATCCGATGAATTTTTTCAAAACTCTTTCTCGCTCAATTGCATCGAGTCTTTCATTCACCAATTTTCCTACCTCTTTTGCTAATGCATTTCTTTGTTTTGGTGAATCACCTACGTTTCCTTTTGCATGCAACTGCTCAAGGAAAATGCTCACTTCATTATGAATATTTTGAAATGAAATCAATCCTGAAAGATTTAAGCTAAAATTTTCTTCTCTATCTTCCTTTCCTGTATTTATCTAGAATTACTAGTACTGGATGTATTTGCAATTCTCTCTTGTTTTTCTAAAAATGTTATCCAACTGTCTAGACAGGGAGAATTTTTCCAAAGGGCAAGAAAAAAGTCAATCTTTCTGAAGTGCAATATTTTCCAAATTAAATAATCCTTTTTAAGATTATTATTTCAGTTAGAAATTTTAGAAGTCACTAAAGGAGTATCTTGATCAGTAATGGCTAATTGACTAAATGCAAGATATTGTCCTTCTAGAAATTCGATTATATCAGATACACCACAATATTCATGGGCAATACTATTTTCTAAGGGAGCATTTTTATAAATAAAATCAATTCTAATTATCTTGTCCCTATATTTAATTCTTCCGCAAATCCAAGAATATTTTCACTGTATTTAGGGGTGTTCCCTTCTTTCTGTAATCGAGAAGTGTTTTATTATGTTATACACTCTTCCAAGGACTAATGAATTGCCTCTAAAAATTTCATCCATAAACTAATAAATTAAAATTTTTGGACCTAAATGAAAAAGGTTTTTAAAAATCAATGACCAAAATGTAATTAAATATTTTAAAAATGACTTTTATATTTTGAAAATTAAAGTTGAGAGATTTTGCTATTATAAATTAAAGTTAAAGGACCATAAAGTGTATCAAGTTTAAATTGAAAGACTATGAGTGAAATTTACCCGAAGATTTTAGATTGGGATAATAATAATGATAATATTTTTTGATTTTATTTTTTCGCCAAAGAGAGATAGATTAACTTAAAAATCTGACAAAGAAGAGCTAGCTAGAATGAACCTAAAATAAATCCAAAAGGTATAGAATTTCATGTGGCTTATTTATTAGGATTAAGCTATAGTAGAACCAACCAATTTAACTAATCTATTATGTTTCTTCATGTAAATTGTGTTGCTTCATAAATCAAGAACAAGAACACACGAGAAATTGTGTAGAATATTTGGATCAAGTAATAGAACACACACAATAAGTCCCACCCATTTGCGAAAAAATCTAAATTTAGCAGTAGGAGATAGAAAAATAGATTTGAATACAAGAAAAGAAATGCTTTGATAGAGAGATTATACCTACAAAATGAGATCAAAATCAGGACAAAGGAGAAGAATTTGAGAATTTACCTTGGGAAAATTTCAAGGCCACTGATGAGAAATAATATCACTGGAACCAAGTTACCAAAGTTGACAAGCAAAACCCATCATGGAAGCAGGAGGCCTAGTCCAAGATTGAACAAACTCAGCATAGTAAGGCAAGTTTAAAGGGATAAACAATGAGAACAGTTTTCGTGCCTCACTATCCTAGATGACTTGGCACAAAATATGTTCACAGAAAATTCTCCCAAGACTAAGAGATATGCAATGAGGAAGACATCCTCGCCTAGTCATCATATTGGCTTACCAAAAGGAGGATCGCAAGGCAGAGCGAAAGCTTCCTTATGAACGAGTGAATCAGGGAAAATCGATGAAAACAACTACTTCTCTATGCTCATTAAATGCTTATGACATGACATCAGGCTATAAGACAACACCGCCATAAAGCACACACCATAGGCCATCATTTGCCAACTTAACAGAGGTTATATAGAGTCCTGAGTTACAAATGACAATGATGTGATAAGCTATTTCAATATCTAATAAAGAGACAGTACATGTACTGACAAGACGTAGTCACCTCCTCGCTAAGCTAATAGCAGAAGGACACCTGTCATCCCTGTCAAGTCAATAAAGTGATTTTAACCAATATAAATAGAGGTAATCTTCATTTATTACACACAACTACTGATCATATGCTCAAAACGTCCTATCTATAATTCATATAGCTTGGCACTCTTATGCTTATTTATTGTCTTGCAGATCTAATATATGCTCACAAACATCTAGTCCGACCCAAGTCCAATTAAATAGACCCAATTTCACTTTGAGAGGATTACAAAGCTCATCAGCCACCAAATCCTCCTATATATATTGGTCATAATAGTGATTTAAGGATTATTTGATAAGAAATAATAAAGATTAATTTGATATGAAATTGGTTAATTGATGAGCTATTTTTTATTTATATTATATGCTTATCTTTCAAATTTGAAATTAAATATTAATATTATTCCTCCACAAGGTTATAAATATTGAATTTATACATGTATGTTATTATTAATTTTCTCTTACTCTCTCTCATTTCTTTCATCATATGAATTTGTTTTTATTCATGTTAGGATTGTGACTCAAAATCTTAGTGGAACTTGGAAGAAGATATTTTCCTATTTTGTATGTGTGAAATATTTTTCAATTGAATAGAAGATTACTTTATTTATAGAGTGAAATTCTTATTTTAATGTTATTCCTATTTGGGTGAACATCCTTATTGAATTACGATTGATTATGGGTAATATTATAAATAGAAGTATTATAGAAAGTGTTCTTTGTCTTTTTGCCTAAATATATAATTGGCTCTTACTCAATAGTTGATTAAAAAAAGTTTTGTCCCAATATTGTGATAGAATTATAGTAACCACAAAATGTATGGATAAAGTACCTTTGTAAAGATATTATCAGAGAATTTTTATAATTTTATCTGTCCAAAAACTATAATATGTTGGTATAATAGATTATCCATTTGATAAATCATGAACGTAGATCTATCAAGAGATCGAACTACGTAAAATTAGTTATGTTATTTTTTTTCTCCTTTCTTATCACTATGCTTATAACTATGTTTTTCTCTAACAATTTATAACTTGTTATTTCTGTGCACTAGATGATTCTAGTTGGAATATCATGATAAATCTTAGAAAATAAAAGTATTGTTTAGTGTTTCATAAGTATATGAATTATTCATGCAAGTAATAGTGTGTGAATGAGTGTTATATCCCACAAAGAGGCATGGTCAAGTACCAAAATTGAATATATCTTAATTATTTAGATAAAATTAAAATTGATTGTTAAAATAACAAATAAAGTAATATTGAAAATTAAAAACAAAGTAATTTTGAGTTTTGAAAATCGAAATAATTTTAACAAGTCTAGAATTTAGACTTCGTCAATTGATCTTATATGATTACAACTCATGATTGATTATTCAAAATTCCAAGTTAATGAATTAACTATTCTAAATTATTGTAATTTTCTCTCAAGCAACTATAAAGTACCTACATTAATTATATGTCTACTTTCGTGATCATTTAATTAATGTAAGCCCATTAAGTTCTTTAATAATTTCTAACCCCCTAAAATATGTCTCAATCTCTTAGCAACTCAAATTTTTAGGTTATTGATTTAATATAGTAATGGTATACCTCATCTCTCGATCCATCATATATTATCTTAGATATTGTTTAATGGTGGTCAATTACTAAATAATTATAATCTTACATCAATAACTTAATAAATTCAATTTATGCACATGACAATCAATCAATCATAATTGAATTATAAAATCAATAATTGAATATATCTAAATTTTAGTATAAAGCAGTTAACTACTCATAATTAAAATTAAATTCATAAATTTATTGAAAAATAAAATAAAATTCAACATGCTACAATTTATATTAAATTTAGAATTGAAAAGAGTAAGAAATGAACTCTTGATAAATCAAATTCAATCCAACTTGATAGCTCCTCAATTTGAGGTTGCTCCTTTTCTTTAAGCTTTTATCACTTGGAATTCTGAAAAATCTCTTCCCAAAACTCCCAAAAACTTCTCTCTCCCTTCAAAAATAATCATATGAAGTTTTTATATTATAATCCAGCTTGAATCATCAGAAACCCGGTCATAATTAGAAAAACCAAGTCAAGGCCTACTTCTTTTCCTCCGGAAATCGAGTATATGGCTCAAGAACCGGGTCCTCCACCGTAGAAATAGGGTGCCGATTTTTTCAATGCTGAATTTTTCAAATTTTTTCTAATTTTTGAACCAAAAAGTAATCTATCTTCAAATCTTCCTTAAATAAAAAATAAATCAAATCAAATTAAATTTAAACCAAAAATAAATCAAATCTTAACCAAATCAATTTAAATTCAATCTAAAATATCTTAGAAAATATGAATAAAATTACAACTAACAAATACCCCACACTTAGATATTTGATTAACCTCAAGCAAAAGAATTCAACAAAATAAGATAAAAAATTAATCAAGTCACAAATCAACAGTTTAATACTAAAATTTTAATAATCATGGTAATTCAAAAATATAGCACAACTACAGTAAAGAAAAAATAAGTTGACTATCAAGTTTAATCTTAAAAACATAAATTTTCCTAAAATAAACATCATAAACCATCTTTATAATTCAAGTCCATTAAATTATATCAATCAAGTTATTCCTTTTTTCTTAGCAGTAGTTAGTAAAAGAGTCTAAATTTATTATTCTTTTTTATTTTATTTCATATTCTGAGTCTTTCCACTTTACTCCACTATATTTGATTGGAATAACATGGAGAAGCATACTACAGTTACCCACACTACTCTATAGTTTTACTTAGCATATGCCCTAAAGCAATTATGTGGGAATTTTATGTGCAACTCATAAATTATTTCTCTTTTCTTTTCTTTTTTTTTTTAAATACCTTTTATGCATTTTCGCTATTTTTAGTGTTTTTGCTCTTTACTATCTGCTTTTATTCTTTACTTATAAGTCCAAACTTGGCTAATATAATTCTCTAGACTATTCAAATAATTAGATTTATCAAAATTATTTTAAGGAAAATATATTCTCAATTTCAACTTACATATCGACAAACTTTAAACCCTAATAAGTTTATGCCATATTAATGAATTAACCGTTAGAACCTTAGTAATTCAACTAGAAAATCTATAGACTCAATTAACAATGGCCAATTTTGTTGAATAGAGGTACTATTTTTTCATAATAAAAATTAAACAAACTAAACTAAGCTAATATAATGCGAAAAACTTAAATTATGATAGAAAGAAAACTTATGGCAATTTGGGCAATTTGGTTTCAAGAGTCTACTCAATTTGAATCAACCTCCTGTTGATGGATTGAAAACCCATCGAAATCCAATCCTCTAAGTGGCTGAATGGATTTTCTTTCACCTTTGCAAGTTTCTTCATAATTTTCTTTCCTTTAGTGAGAATCAACTTCTTCTTTCCCTTCTCCTTTCCTTTATAGCTTTGACATGCAATAACACAATTTTTAGATTTTTTATTAGAATTTTGTGCAAAGGATTGCCCAAAATTTCAATAAAGGTAGTCCTCAGTAGGGGTTCTAAAGCTTTCAACCGAGTCTTCATCTTCTTCCTTTGGGTTCTCTTCTTCTTCCTTTGGGTTCTCTTCTTCTTTTGGATCTTCTTCTTTATCATCCTCCTCTTCCTCTATATGCATAGGTATATGCATGACTAGTTGATGAATTTCATTCATCCGTTGCTCTATCTCCATCTGAATCAATTTCACCATAACTTCTGCAAGAGTTACTTTCTTCTCTTTTTTTTTCCTTGTTTCCTATCCTTTGGAATGGCTACTTGAATTTGCTTTAGAATAGCTGATATTGTCTTAACCATTATTGCAAAGAAAAATTAATAGCACAAAGAATATATTAGAAGAAAAAATTTATGAGAATTAGAAGAAATAAAATTTATGAGCTACCTAAGGTTATGATTCATATATATAGGGAAAAGAAAAATAGATAGCATAATTCTACTAGAATTTAAGTTTTTCTTCCTAATCCTAATTTATCTTGATTTCCTAATCATAATCTAAAACCAAAATAATTTCCTGATGATTATCTAGCATCTATTCTTTAAATAAACTAAATTATATAAAATAAATATAAAATTAAATAATTAAACTGAAATAATTAAATACTAAAATTCATAATTAAATAAATACTGAAATTTAAATTTAAGTACTAAAAATTAAAATATCAAAATTAAAAACTACAATCCCACACTTAAACTTGACTTTGTCCTCATTGTCAAAATATAACCAAAATAGAAGGACACATCAAATTTAAGTGCAATGTTCCAAAAGCATTATAAGCTTACAATACTAAAAATACAAAACAAAATTAAAAATGATCAAAATGTCAATCAAAGAGACTTAGGGAGACTTTGGATATCAAGTGCTCTCTTAATCTTCTCAAACCCAGCATTAAAGTGCAAGCATATGCTCCGGAAGTTACCCTCGATTAAGTCATGAAGAGACTGAAATCATCATTCATTGTAAATTTCCAACTGTACCAATTGGCAGTTAGTCTCAACTTCTATAAGCTCCAAGCGATCTTCAAGTGATGGCATTGAAGATGATGAGCTCGCTTCGAATGTCTGAGAAGGAGGATAAGAAGAAGGGAAATGTTGAGGAGCAGGCTCATCCTCAGACTCAGGCTCTGTGTCAGATGGTGTTGTCTCAATGTCAAGAACATTAGGTGTCATCAGTCCATGACGAGCAATTCTCTGTCCTTGTCTATC
The DNA here is from genome assembly GCA_948193065.1 of Aleurites moluccanus. Taxonomy (NCBI): domain Eukaryota; kingdom Viridiplantae; phylum Streptophyta; class Magnoliopsida; order Malpighiales; family Euphorbiaceae; genus Aleurites; species Aleurites moluccanus. Next base: position 2,644 of record CANXYC012178651.1, on the reverse strand, counting down.
CACTAAATAATAAATTATATCTTCTCCTATAACACAATGCCCCATATTTTTACAAATGGCAAGATCAACGACCTCAACTCCTATTGGAATGAAATTATAAGGCTGGTTTTGAAACCCAAAATGATAAACAATAGCATTGATCAAACCAGCCCCTACGACCTTGCCTCTAACTGGTTGTCCTAGATGTTTAAAATAAGGAAGCAACCAATAAGCAGTGTTCACTCTACGCCTCTTTAGCATGCACCAAATGAAAAACAACTCTTATTTGGGAACCTTTACTATTTTTTTCTCTTCTTCCAAACAAAGTGTGAGACATAAATCTATGAACATACCGAATAGCGTGACTACGTATCAAATTAGCTTTACTCTCACTACAAGCATAAGAACTAATTTCTGTCAAGTAGGACTACAAAATTTCCTCATTAAAAGCTCTAGGTTCCTTCTTAAGCCCTTTATTATCAAATCCAAATATTCCATTAAATTCAACAATGGAGAGTCTCCTTCTAATACCCATTAAATTAAACTCAAGAAATTCAGGATCTGTAGTCTCAAATGCATAGATGGTAGAAGTCAAACTACTTAGGAATTCAAAAGCTAATTCTCTATAAGTAGGAACACACAAGGTAGCAAATTTCTTCCATCCAATACCATCCAACAAATCAAACACAATAATTTGTAATTCTAACACACCTAATTGTAATATTTGCCATTTTGTAGTGTTTTATTGATTTTGTATGTTTGGAGAATTTATTAATTTTCAAATAAGAATGTTGAGAATTTCAGAAATTTCTGATTTTTGATGCTGCAGGATTTTGTGATGATAATTTCATGTTCTTAAAGACATAATTTGGTAAAGTTTAAAACATAAAAGTTGTGAGTTTATGTCTTGATTATAATTATTTAAAATGGTTTGGCAAAATTCTATGGAAGTGATGAGTTGTGTCTATTTGAACAAGGCTGGTCTGGTTGAGTATTGTTGCAGGAATGCAGTGCTTGTTTGAAATTACTGGGAATGACTGAGGCAGAATTAGCTGAAGTTGTAAACATGAAAAATGTTCCTTTATATGTTGAGATGATGGATGTAAAATTTAAGAATTTTTGGATAAGTGTATCTTAGTGTAGAATGGGTTTTATCATACCTGTGTGGAGAGATTCTAATGCAGCAAGTCTGGGTGATCTTGGGAGAGTCACCACGGTCTGTGTGTTGGTCCTTTTGATTTGAAATTTTGTTATGTTGTGACCCTTCATGTTGATTTTAAGTGGCAGAAATAATTAGTAAGTTTGGATATTTGTAGCTCATTTGCGAGCTAGCTAAGTGTGAGATGTCCAGGCAGGGTTTTAACTTAGAGGAATTTTGTTATGGCGAGCCAGCAAAATGAGAGAAGGCATTTTGCGAAGTGACGAAATGGCGAGGTGAGTTTGCCAAAGTGGCAATTCGTGAAGAGCTTTGGCAAAGAGGATTTGGCGAAGAGGTTTAGCGAAGAGGCATTATGCAAAGAGGGAATGTGCGAAGTGGCAATTCACGAAGAGGCGAATAAGCGAAGAGGCGAAGTGGCAGTTCACGAATAGGAGAAGAAACGAAGAGGTAAAGTGGCATATGCGAGGACGAGTTAGCGAGGAGAGTCTGGCGAGGGCGCATACGCGAGGTGGCATATGCGAGCTGGATTAGCGAAGTGGCATTGCCGGATCAAGTTTCGAGAGCTGTGAAGTGCGAGCTGGGATATGCGAAGTGAGAGAGGAGAGCTGGATTAGGCGAGGTAGCTTTGCCGAGGTAAGATTCGCGAGGCGAGCTGGTAAGCGTACTTTTGGGGCAGTAGCCTATTTAACCCCAGCACCTTTAGCAGTGATTTTCACGATTTTCTTTCTTTCTTCCTTCGATAATTTCAGTCTTTTTCTCAGATTAATATCATTTTATTTTATAAGGCATTAATACTCGGATTAATGCAATAGACATCTAGATTTGTCTATATTAAGGCAGAATCATCAGATTTGAGCAGTAATCTCAGGAATTTCAGTTTGAAGGAAATAAGGTAAATTTTCTTCCTAAATTATTTTCTTTGGATTTATTTAAGTCTATGGGTTAGGATAATTAATACTGGGTATACATAATTTATTGCTAGCAATTTACAGTCATTAATGATAATTAATGTGGGAGAAATCAGTTTGGTGAGACTGCCATGAACAGTAACTCTGAAATTAAATGCAGAAATTTCTTAAAGAGATAAATGAAATTATTATTGGGAATTAAGAATAGAGACTCTAAGATAATGAATTATTAGGCAATCATGTTGAATATTATTAATTTGGAGAAACCCTAATTTTGTATATTTGGGAAATTTCTTAGGAGGAGAAATTCGAATTGATTGAGGAATTAAAGTGAGCAGATTTCTAAAGAGGAATTTAAGAGAAATTTATGCAAGAGGTAAGTATGAACATCCTATTTGATTATTGTTCTTTGAAATTAATATGACCAAGTATTCTTATATTTGATTATCCTATTACGTATATATTTATATACTTGTATAATGAGAATGGCTTGATCAACCTTTTTGGATCAAGTTTATATATTTCTTACTTGTAAACCCGATTTGAATGATGTTACATGATGATGGTCTTGCTACTAATATGCTTCCTATGAGATTGA